>VZQC01005228.1:1224746-1246613 GCA_009823505.1 Rhizomys pruinosus
AAAAAAAAAAAAAAAAAAAAAAGAGATTGTGTCTAAGGCTAATGGGTGCAGTTTGCCCACCTATATTATCTACCAGTTATTTAGCATCAAGATATTTATACTGTTGTTGAAATATACCTCAATTAACAAAATATGAATTTCCTAATTTCCCTTTAAAATCCGAGAATGACTAAAGAGATAAAAAAAAAAAAAAAACAGGGTAGACTTCTTTAAAGACAACTAGTTCTCTGGACAGTGTACCTTGTTTGTGCTTTCTTCTTGTTTCTTTCTTCCTGAAATGCAGAGCTGATGGTTGGAGCTTCAGCAGCTATTTTATGACTTTGAGGTGACTAGAGAATGGAAGTTGGTGTTTATGATGGGCTTCCTATGTACCCTTAGACATCTTGTCAAGTGAGAGAAAAGTTAATCCCTAGCTTGCTTAGGCTACTTAACCTTTTACTTTGGATATTGCAGATTGTTGTTAGACTGACACTGGGCGATTACCCACATGGTCATTTATTCTTGAGGGACTTTTGCTTAAAGTCTTCCAGCTTCCTATAGCAGGAGTAACATTTCTGTTTTGCCTGGCAAGCTCACCTTTAGGCTTCCCAGAATGTTCTCAACTCTGTCATGGCTTTTGTATGTGAGAAGTGGCTGCCTCCCTCTCATTGTCTGGTCAGATCATTGTTCTGCACTAAGAATGTGCCTGCCTTCCAACTTCAATGGCTGGCTCGGGACTGTTATGAAGTCCCCTTGTGGGCTCCCATTTTCTGGAGACACAATGGCTTTTCCTGGCTCACCCAGGCCTCACTCCTCCTCGTGGGGCACAGGGACGTGTGCTGTTTCAAGCAGCTGAAAAAGAGGCTTCAAAGAGCCCCATACCAGCCCCTGTCAGGCTCTGACTCACAAAGACGTTTCTGGAATCCTCAAAGCCTTATTAATCTGCTAAGACGTCCTGGGAGATGCGCTGTGCCCCTGTTTCCAGGGCTTTCCAGCGGCTTCCATTGTCGCGCTGCATTGTCCCTGCTGGGCGTCTTGGCCCCTGGTGGACCAGCGGAGGCAGGCGGCCTCGGGCTGCACCAGCTGTTTTACTCTTTTCTTCTCCTTTCCTTAGGCTGATGGAAAGGCCCTGGCTTCTCTTGGGCTCTTTATCCCTCTCATTCTGTGTGGCCTCTCGGCCACCTCTCTCCTCTCCTGGCATTTGGCTGAGTCTTGGTCAAGCATACAGAGGCTTTTGCAGAGAGCCAGGCCTTTCTTCTGCATGAAAAACTACCTGGGGCCACCCTGAGCCTCCGCAGGCACCTGCCTAGTTTAGTATCCCGCATGTCATCTGCAGAATCTGGTTTCTCCATGTCCATCCGCACCCCAGTGCCTCTGAGAGGCTGCTTCTCAGAGATCAGAACTTCTGGCTGCTTTCCATCTTCATCTAAAATCTGAATGTGAGTGTTAGCCAAGGTCCTGTGGCAGCAGCTTCCTTAGAAACCAGCCTGCGATCCCACACCCTAGTTCCGCACCAGTGAAATCCTGGTTCAGTAATCTTTTTCATCCCCATAATGTACACTCAGGGCAAGCAGTTTACAAAGACAAAAGCTGACTCACTCGGGGATCACATTCCTGGTGGTTTCAACCTGATCAACTGACCTGCGGCCAACTGACCTGTGGCCTTGGGCCCATTTTAGTGCACCATGGAGGGAGCACAGGACCCATCTCCAGGTTCAGAAGTGAAAGACAGAGAAAGAGGAAGAGAGCAGGGTCCTATAGACCCCCTCACAGTGTCAGGAAGCCTGTCTAGAAGTTCCACCTCTTACAGCTCCATCACCTGCACTCAGGGGCCAAGCCATAGGGCCTTTGTGGATATTCAAATTCCAACTCTAGCGACCACCTTTTCTTGAAAGTTGGCTAGTCTAGTGACTTCATCCCTTCCACAGGACACAGTAAGAGTGACAGGTACTACTTCCACCCTGTCTTGGCTTCCTCCCTCTATTGGTCTTTCTTTGGCTGATGACTTTGATGAGGAAGCTGTTGAGCTGGTCAAGTCTATGGCAGGAACTGAAGTGGCTTTGACTGGGAAATTCAGTGAGCCTCAGTGGTACCCAGGGTTCCAGCATCCACCAGCCAGCAGACTGAGTATGGAGCTCCTGGTTAGCTCTGGCCAGTACTGTCACTGCAGCCTGGGAAGGCTGAGGAAGAGCCCCAAGAAGCCATACGCAGATTCCTGACCCACATAAACCTGGAGATAATGAGTATGTGTCATCTTAACTTGCTAAATGTAATATAGTCGTAGATGGATTTGGGGCTTTATTAGCATGCTAGAAATGTGCTTCTTTATTTTTGTTCTCCAAATCTGGACTCAATTTCAACTCTTATTAGCTAGCCAGAGACCAGGGTGGTTTGATTCTGGCATGTGTCCTTTAGGCTCCTCAGTCCCTGGCATAGCAGTGCTCAGAGGTGACTGATTGTGTAGGCTGGGACCTCATAGGGCATCAGTCAATGGATGTATAGGTTCTAGAGGTCTGGAGGGCAGTGTAAATGGTAGGAAGTTGGGTGTATGGTCCCTCACTGAGGGCGTGGTTTCAAAGATGAACTTTGTCCCGGAATACCCCTCACTCTTTTTCCTCTCTGCTTCCAGAGCGCCATGACATGGACAGCTCTGTCCTTCCGCAGGCTTCTGCCTTCACACTCTGCCTCAGCACAGGCTCCTAGGAACCGGGCCAGGTGACCATGGACTAAAACCTCCAAAAACATGAGGTAGAAAAAAAATGCTCTTGCCCCTTTAAGTTGCTTTCATGGGGTGTTTTGTAAAAGCTAGAGAAAGCTAACCCGGGCGGAGCAGGTGTACATTCCTGCCGCGCCATGCTTCCACCCCCATGCCTGCCCCCCAACCCCAAGTGTACACAGACTCAAGCTCCACATTCTTTCATTCCTCCAAAGACTTGTGATCAGAGACAATGCTAACAGGCCCACATCAACCGGCACCGAGGAGCTCAGGTACTCAGACACAATGGGGATTTTTGCTAGGACCCAAGGTGGCAGTGGGGGTGTGGCTGGTGAGGCCTCTCTCCCAGTGGCTGTCTTTCAGGCTCCTCTTTGGAGCCTGGTTCATGGGATCTGTTTCCATGCCAGCGTATGCCCTCCACTCTCCCTTCCCCCCAACAGATCCTCTACCTCACAGAGCTCAGGACCATCTATAGGAAATTCCTCAGGACTTCAGCCCTAGTGAGAGCAAAATCTCAATCCCAGAGATCATCCTTCCTCCTAAACCTCCCAGTGCTCCCAGAGGCCAAAGCAGGGAGCACTCTGAACTGGAGGAAGCAACAAAGCTATGGGCTACCAACGAGCTGAACAGGGGGAGGGACTTGATATCCCTTCACGCTCTTGTTGACAATAATAACTGATTGCCGAGTCAATGTGAGGCAGTGTAACTCTAACACTCTCCATGTGAGGATCAGCAAAGGACCGGCAGGGACACTGGGCAGCAGCCGCAGCCCTTGCTTCTTTGCGGAGCCCGGGCATGGAGGGCCCCCAAGGTGCTGGCACCCAGCTCCGGGAGCACCTGCAATCTCATTTTGTTTCTTTCCAAGCACCGGGGAAGAAAAGCAATTTGTTTGCTCTCATACTCTAAAGATGAACTTCCCGTGCTCAATCAAACGTTATTATCCCAATGTAAGTCAATTTACCTTTGAATTTGAAGGCTATTTTCTTCCTAAATGGCTAATTATGGGAGATAGATGGCTGTAAACAGAAGCCAGCTTCCTCACTGCTCAGCTAGCTCTTTCCTGTTGCCTGGGAGAAACAGGAGAGGAGGCCCGGGTGCCTGGCCCTGCCTCCCGCACCCAGGCTGCCCCGCCCTCGTCCATGTTTCTGGGTCACGGTGCAATGCCACTCGCATTCCCAGACACTCTTGTGCTGACGCTTCATGCCACCGACTGCTCCCCTAGCGGTGCCTTCTGCAGAATTCCCTTTGTCGGGTGTCTGTTTTAAGACTGTGCTAGAAGAGGCTGTCTCAGCCAGAGAGCTGCACACAGAGGGTGGAGGGTGGAGTGCAGAGGGTGTGCAGGAGTTTTAGGAGACAAGGGATCTGAGATGAAACAAGGTCACCCAAGGCTGCTGCTTTGATTTGCTTGGCGAGGCTCCACGGGAAGGCTTCGGCCTTTGCTGCAGCACCATCAACTGACTGAATGGCTGCGTTTGGTTACTGTGAGGAGGGCTGGCTCCCCTCCTTCCTCACAAAGCAAAGGCTGTCCCCAGGAGTGGCGGCAAAGAGGTCAGCCTGGCAGCATTGCTGCTTGCCTTTTGATCAATGCATGGCCTGACTCGGGAAGGGAGCGCATTGTGTGTGAGAGAGAGGCTCCTGCAGGCAGACTGGTACCCTAGGAGCTTCTGAGGTCAGAAGCCTGTGGTGTGGAGGGAACATCTGCAGGAACCCAGCTTCCCACTGGCTCCTGACCCTCTGCACTTGTGGCCTGGGCCAGAGAAACCCTGATAACGGTCATCAGCCCTTGTCAGGTCCTTCTGTTTGTGCCTGTCTAGGCTCCTTCACCTCATTTGAAGCTCACTACCATCCCATATAGCACCTTCCCTTGACAGAGGAAGGAGGGGCCTGGAGAGGTCAAGTGATGTGTCTGAGGTCACTGAAGTTTTGTGCCCAAGTATGACCTGCATCTTGACCTTGAAAGCCACTGATCTGTCATTCTACTCTAGTTCCATCACAAGGAAGAAGGGATATGGTTCTGGGGTTGGGGTTGAAGGCTGGCCATCTCTCTGGACCTTTGTCACTTGGACAGGGCTTGTTCCTCATTTGGACCTCAAAGCCATGACCTGGATCTGTTCATTTGCTGTGCTGTCTGGGACAATAAGTGAGCTGCAAGTCAGATAAGGAGGGGAGGGAGTATTTGTTTGAAAACAGTTTTGGTCAAGTTTAAAACCATTGTCCATTGTCAAGGTCGGATGAAGGGGCTGAGCGAGAGCAGCCCCACCCCTTGTCCATGTCCCTAGGGATTTAAGGACTCATTGGTGGAGGTAAGACAGACACATAGAGTCCTGTATGTCTCTGAGCTTTGACACAGAGGGATCTTAGAAAGCTCACGGGGCAGGAAGCTCTCAGCCGTGTAGTGGATGGGCTGCCATCTTGAGATTTCCCCTCCAGTCTCTGAGCTGCCATGACCCATGCCAGGGAGAAGAGACAGGGTACTTAGTGCTTTGATTAAAACAACAAATTCACGGTGAAGCCAGATGGGTGGGCAGGTGGGGCTCACGCCGGCTCTGCCTCCTGGCATCCTTTCATGGCAGCTGCACTGCAGAGAAATCTCCCTCTCCTGGGGCAGGAACCCTGGTTCTGTATGACATGAGCCTAAGGAGGCCTGGGAGCAAGTGAAGCTGGCGCCAAGGATGGGAGACTGGATAAGACAAGGAGGGTCTTGGAGAGAGAGGAACAACACAGGAATCTTGGTGGCCTGCCCTGTCTGGTCCCTGCCTCTCTGGCTTCCTACAGACTGTCAGGAATATGCATGGGTCCTGGGCTGTGGAGCTGCTGGGGAACCATGCAGCCGAGCCTTGGTGCAGCAATCTTCCACTGATAGCATGAGGCTGGCTGTGCTGACTCTCCAGACTCTGTAGAAGGCCAGGGAGCCACATACTGGCCAACTTGCCAATAGCCACTTTTCCTGGCCCCAGAGGACTGGCAGCTCCAGGCTGGCCAGGCACAGTAAAGAGAAGAGAAGTGTGGGGCAGGCCAGGGAGTTTGGGATCCTATGTTCCCATAAAGTAGGGCACTGGCCATGCCTGCCAGATAGGTCCCCTTCGCAGACTAGCCTCAGACGCGATCAGCTTCTCAGCACTGGTTTTAGAGGGATAAACAATCCTAGCAGCCATCTTTTATTTGACTTCCTCGCCTTTCTTCTCTGCCTTTTTCTCTTCATGCCTGCCCCTTCCTTTCTATTTATCCATTAACATCTACAGAAATTCCTTCACAAAAGGCAGTGGAGAGAGAGAGAGAGAGAGAGAGAGAGAGAGCTCCCAGCTCTGTCTTTGGGATGTCCCTTCAGTAGATGACCCAGACAAGAGGACCCAGAGCTGACAAGGGTGAGAGCCCCTCTGGGGACTGTCATGGAGAGCCCTGGGGTCTTCTGAAACCATAGTGCTCACTAAGCATATTCCTAGGTAGCTCTTCTCTATTTTTCACTAAGAAGAAAAAGAGCCATCACTTGTTGAATGCATAAGGCTTGCAGAGTCCCTGAATGTGCAGAACAGAGTTGGGGAGCGAAGATCCGTCCTTGGTAATACCTAGTGGGCAGAAGTTCTGCTTGTGGCCCTGTGTGTGTTTGTGTGTGTGTGTGTGTGTGTGTGCGTGTGTGTGTGTGTGTGTGTGTGTGTGTGTGTGTGTGTGTGTGTGTGTGTGGTCACATCCAACACTATGCTTGCAGCTGTGTGGTGGCCATGGGGGCTGTGTCTGAAGTGGCAGAGAATGGCCTCCTTCTAAGACAGACATTGGCCTTTGGACCCTAACAAGAGGTTTTAGAAATGAGGCGGCGGCAGGTGGGGGGGGCAGTATGAGGCTCACCCTGCAGTGCAACTTTCTCAATGTGCAGCCCCTGGAGTCTCCTCTCCCCATCTGCACAAAGGGAGGTCAAGCCAAAATGTCCTGGAGGCCAGAGGACTTGGGAGGAGTGAATGTGACAGCATATGCAGAAGTGTCTTGGAAACTTCAAAGTGGTAGGTACAATCATTATTACCAAGCTCTGCTCTTAAGCAAAGACTAGGCACAGGTAGTGCATGACCTGGGGTGACCGCAGCATGTATGACCTGGGGTGACCGCAGCATGTATGACCTGGGGTGACCGCAGCATGTATGACCTGGGGTGACCGCAGCATGTATCCTTCTGGTCTTCCCACTCTGGCTTGCTTCCATCCCTTTGCCATCACCCCCGGTCTCCCTGCTTTCTCACCTGTCCCAAGCGGGCCCCCATGGAGAACCCTTTCTAGTAATCAATGACAGTGGGCTAGAAAGCCGGGATCCTACCAAGCCACATCTTGAGCACTTTCTCAGTCACTGCCAGGCTTCCGGCCAGGTTGAATGTGCTGCAGGTAATGTCTTCAATCATGGGCCCAGTGGGTGGCTTCGTCTTTAGGCACAGACAGCGGAATAATGGAGTACCCTGGTATCTGGGCCAGAGACTGCCTGGGACTGGATTCATGGCTCAGAGGGCAATGGAGAGAAGCCTGTGGTCACTGCTGAAAGGGGGGGGGGCAAATAGGACCGGAGGGACCAGCCTGGAGCCCAGCTCATGGGAAATGATGGATGGACTGGAGGGTGTCGGAAGAGTGGCCCAGCCCACACTCTACAAGTAGGAGCCTGCAAGGCAGGCTCTGCTCACAGCCCAAGGCTGGGCACTCCATTCCCCAGAGACAACTAGCACATTTTAATAATGTCTACATGGGTTAATGAAAGTTGTCGGTCTCACTTAATAAATACATCCCCCTTCTTGGCCATATGCATTTGTCGCGTCATGCTGGGCTTGGAGCTGCGCGTCCTCGCTTCACACTGGAACTGAGGAAGAGGAAGGGGCACACTGGTGAGAACTGGCTGTGGATGAACATGGTCTAAACAGGGGGCCTTCTCAGGATCGGATCAAGAGCAAGGGCAGAAAGGACCACCATTGCTTCCCCTGGCTCATTCTTTGGCTCAGGAAAGACAGAAAATCCATTCAGTGTCCTTGGGCAGGATGCGGGAGCTGCTATGTGGCTCAGAGGCATATGGGATCCAGGCCAACTTGGGAACGGCTCCTGTTGGCTATGGTTTTGGGTGGTTCATCACTCTGAGCTGTTTCTTCACCTAGGTCAGGGAGCGATGATATTTGTCTCACAGGTATATTGGGAACAGGCCATGACAGGAGGTGGGAAGAGATCAGCACAGTGCCTAGTACCTCACCACTCAGACCAGAATGATGACTCAGAACAGTACTGGGAACCTTAAAGTATTGTGTTCATTAAGAGGTCTGTAGCCATGTTGACCAGTTTGAACTTCACATCTATTGTTCACTAGGTGGGTGATACAGGACAAGTCACTAAACTCTTCTGTGCCTTGGTTTCCCTGTCTATACACTATGGGGGAAAGGATAATAGTAATCTCTTAGGTTGCTGAGTGGATTGAACAGACTAGGATTCAGGTGACCGTTAGAATAGGAATGTAGTAAAGTCTCAGAAAATGCTGGGAACCATTAAACCTTTGTTGATTTCACAAGGCCATGGGGAAGAGAGACCAGACTCCCCCGGATTTGCTGCTTGTGTTTCGCCCCCTTGGAGTGGTCACGGGGCCATTTCCCAGATGGCCCTACATCCCCCAGGGCTGACAGTGGCCGAGATCCTGTGTTACCTACGGTGGGAGGCAAGGCAAGGTGGCCTTAGAGCAGGGATGGAGAGAGCCAGACCAGGTTTCCGGCATTTGTAACCCGGTTCACAGTTGCCAGCAGTGCGTGTTTATCATTCTGGGGACATTTCTCTGGTCCCTAAACTGAGGCACATCAACAAGCTTGCTTGCCTTTATGACTGCCTCCCCCACTCCTAAGTTTCTCCTTTAACTGTAGGCTGATCAAAGGCAGGATGGGATCAAGGGGTGAGAGATGTCCTGAATGTAGGGTATGGGGAGGTAAACAGCTGAAGCAAGAAGCTTCCGCGCCTGCCTGCTGTCTGCGCCTGCCTGCTGTCGGCCTGGTGTTTATAAAGATCCATCTGCACGTTTGGTGCATTAAGCAGCAGTCAGTCCTTATTCCATTCTGGCAGCGGGGCTTGTCTCTAGGCTTACGAATGGCCAGGAGGCCATGGAGTGTGCATGGCTCAGTCACAAGGATGAGAGAGGGGCAGCACCACCAACTCCCAGGGCAGTGACAGAGCTGCTGAGCTGAGATTAGCCACCTCTTCTATCACAGAGAAGGAAACCAAGGCTTGCGTGGCCAGGCCCCGACCTTGCCCTAATACAAAATTTTAGTGTGGTTTTTGGACAGGGCCATTGGGCTCATAGGGCTGCAGCTGTTTTCTCTCGTGGGGTGTGGCCAGCTCTTAGCTGGGAGGGCGGAGCAGCCTGGTTAGCCGGGCACAGGTCTCTGTCTTTGGCCACAGCAGCCTCCTTCCACTGGGGGGAGCAGGCTCTCCACAGGTGGGGCGTCCCCTAGGAGCAGGAACTGGGCTTCTGCCCAGAGATAAGCAGCTCTCCAGGTTCAGAGAATGCTTCTTGCCATTCTTAATAGCTGGTCATCAGTATTGGGTGGGCAGTCAGTGGGTTCTGCTGCCCTCGGTGTCTGGATGCCACACTCAGTGCTGTTCTGGCAGGTCAAAGAAGGCTCCGCTTCGGTGGCCTTCCTATTATGGCCCCTGCCATCAGCCATTTTACAGATGGAGAAACTGAGTCCTCAGTGACTTGGTTAAGGGTTGGCTCCATCTGGGGCGGTTCTGTGGGTCCCTCCCCAACTTCCTTTTTGGGTTTAGTACTGCTGGATGACAGATGATCAGAGAGGTCTCATAGCTCTCAGTGCAGTAAGGTAGGGCTGTCACCAGAGCAGGGGTGAGTTGTGGGAAAAGGGACCCATCTACGTAGATACCAGGGCAGCTGCTTAGACCCACGACAGCACCTAGAGGTACACTGAGCCTTCCTGGGCTCCCTCCTAAATTGTTCTCACCATCCTGTGTGTTACCAACTCAGAAGGGTGGAGGGGTAGTCTGAGCTCTCTACCTCCTGTAGAAATGCTGCTGGACTGGTAGTGGTATAGGGTATCTGGTGAAATAGAAGGTGGGGCAGAAGACAACAGGTAGCCGCAGGGAGGTCCCAGAGGCCTGTACAAGGTGCCTCCCACCCACCCGGCAGGAAACAAGGCTCTGCAAAACAAACCGTTGTGAAATCTACACATTTGTGAAATCTAATTAGTGCCAGCTAACTTCTGACTTCCTGCATGAGGCTCCTCCTCTAGCCCCAGGCCATGGAGCTGAATTAAGCTGCCTAAAATCACCTCATTAAATTCAGTCACCTTGCTTTTCCGCTACATTTAGCCTCTGGTGCCCTCCCTCTGTCTGTGGGAGGTGCCTCTCTGGTCCTCCTCCAGTGCCTTGCCAGGCAGGTGTTCATAAGATCTCCCCTTCGATCCCCTCCCCAAATGGCTCCCTTAATCAAAAAGCTCCTTGCCTTTAAGTTTAGTAATCACTTTGTCCTAATCCAGCAGCACACCCTGGCTGCAGTGAACAGCACACCCCTCTCCCTTCATTCTCCTGGGTAAGGGGATGGGAATGGGGGAGGGGGCAGGCTGGTCAGAGGAAGCGTGCAGGGGCTACTCGCCTCCTGGTAACTGGCCCACATGGCTTACATTTCCTGGAGGCATGGTTCTGGCATGGGATGGGATACTCTCAAGGTAGAGGGCAAGGGTGGGCAGGGGTTCTGTCCACAGAGAGCTCTGCAGCCATAGAAGATGCAGGTATTGCAGAGGGCTCACTCTGCATCTGGTTAAACAAATGGGTCACTGTGGGTCCTAGCGGAAGAGAGGCCCACACTGATCTCCACCCTGTTAGGCCCCATCGTTATTCTGTTATTACTAACCCTAGGACCATGTATACTGAATAGGTTAGTCACTTTTATGAGAGAGAGATTGGGGGCAATTCAGCTAATGACCTTAAGGACACATTATACCCAACTTGATCCACACCACCTAAGCAGTCGGTGTGAGCAGAGTACTTCTGTCTAAGCTAGGCCAAGAGAGACCAAGATTGGCCTCCTGAGTAACAAGAGAAAAAGAGAAAATGGGGGAATGAGGATTCCAGACCTCCACTCTGGACAAACGAAGGTTAAGCATTCACCTTTCCCAAGCTGGAGTCCACCAGATGCATCCGAGGATTGGGAAACAGGCCCAGTCTGAACCGATAAAGAAAAATTCCCCTAGACCAGGCCAGATCTATACAAACCCCTGCTTGAGGTTTTTCCTTTAAAAGACACTGCCCCCGCCCGCCCCTTCTCCCAGCCTGTTGCTTCAGGACGGTGGCAGTCCAAGCTTGAATTAAAGACTCTTTGTATTGGGCTAGAGAGATGACCTAGCGGTTAAGAGTGCCGACCGCTCTTACAGAGGACCCGGGTTCGATCCCCAGCACCCACATGGCGGCCAAGAACCGTCTGAAACTCCAATTCCAGGAGAACTACAGTTCCAGGGGAATTCGACACCCTCTTCCAACCTCCGCGGCATCGCACGACACTGGTGCACAGACTTGCATGCAGACAGTACATTGATACACATACATAAATAAATAAATGCCGGGCGTGGTGGTGCACGCCTTTAAAAAAAAATACTCTTTGTATTTACATCAGAGCTGTGTGTCCTGGTGGTCTTTTGGGGGTCCCAGTGATCTGGGCATAACAGCAGAAGCTAGGCTAGAGGGGCGTTTGTTGCAGAAGAGAAATGGAGAGCAATTGGTATCATAGGAGAGCAGGGAAAAGCTAACTTGGTGATAAATAGTTACTGTCCACTGATTTGGGGGGGGTGTCCTTTCTGCTGAGGTTCAAATGTCCAGAATGCGTGGGAGTAGGGGGAGCTTTGGATGACCAGAGGGGATCTCCTGCCAGACCTGTGTAGCCTGAGGCAGCTCTCTTGACTGTCTCTGCTTGCCCTCTGGCCAACAGAACTGATTTGTGTCTTCCCCAGGGGCTGGTGGCTGGGTTAATTGGACATTGTTTATGTGGCAGTTATTGTTTATAGTTTCCTTTTGAACATCCTGATGTGACAACCTTAGACTAGAGTCACTCCTGCCTTGGGACATGTATGAGGCAGGCTTCCTTAGCTAACTTGAGGTGACTTTGAGGAGAAGCCAAGAGCACCTTCATGAAAGGGAAGTGCAGCAGTGTTGTGTGGAGAGACTAGTGGCTGAATGTGTGTGAAAGCAGAGCAAGGTGACACCTTGGCACACAGCTCCTTTCTGGGGACCTCTGAAGTATACTCACCTGTAGAAATTTCAGCCTAGTGGACCTAGGAAGAACTGGGATGGTGGACCCTGTCCTAGTGGACCTAGGAAGAACTGGGATGGTGGACCGTGTCCTGGTGGACCCAGGAAGAACTGGGATGGTGGATCCTGTCCTGGTGGCTATCAGCCTTGAATGCATGTTGGATTATCTGAAAGGGCTTTGAAAAATCCTGATCCCTAGTTTCTGACCAGAAATGCAGATTTAATTGGTTGGAGGAGTTACTTAGAGGTGCTGGGCCCTGGGGTGATTCTGACAGGTAGCCAAGGCTGAAAGATATTGGTCCAACTGTGGCCTGTTTTTCTGTTATGATCAAGAGCAACTAACAATTAATTGAGCATTTACTACGTAACAGACACAGAGTTAAGAATTTTATACACATAGCTTCTACAAATCCACAGGACAAGTAATGTTAGAAGATTCAATTACTGTTTCCATGTTATAGATGAGGAAACATTCACTGAAGTTAAGGGAACAGACCCAGTGACACAGGTTTATTCAGGTGCGCTTGGGTCTGAGCTACTTCCAAAGCCTGGGCTCCTAGCATTATACACATTTCTCCTACTTGAGAACAGCTTGAGGATGGGGCTCAGAGGTCGGAGGGGGTTTTGTGTCCTGTCTACAAGAAAACTTTGGTGAACAGTGTCCAAAGCAATGAGGCTCAAGGATGACAGGCCAACCGGCACTAAAGAAGGACAATGACCAAAAAAAAAAAAAAAAAAAAAAAAAAACCGGCATGGTGGCTCATGCCTTTAATCCTAGCACTTGAGAGGAAGTAGGAGACTACCATGTTCTGTCAGCCAGGGAAAAGGCCTGGCTCTGCATTCGCCAACGCTGGAGTCTGGCTTCATCCTGAACTGTCATTGGCTTCTAAAGGACAGCAGTGACCTGCAGGCAGGGAAAGGACAAAGCAACACCTCTAGCCTAAGCTGATGAGTCAAGCTGAGGCCTGAACTGCTCCTGAGGCTGGGCTATCGCACAGGAAGGAAGTAGGAGACTACCATGTTCTGTCAGCCAGGGAAAAGGCTTGGCTCTGCATTCGCCAACGCTGGAGTCTGGCTTCATCCTGTCTTAGAGCATTATGTCCAAATGTTCTCATTTCCAAGGCCTAGTCCCAATCACACAGCTAAGGCTGGAGTGCAGCGTTCTTAGTTCTCTAAGATGACATCCCTGGGGGCTGGAGAGATGGTGCAGTGGTTAAGAGCACCGACTGCTCTTGCAGAGGAACAGGGTTTGATTCTCAGCACCCACATGGCGGCTAAGAAATGTCTTTTAACCACAGTCCAGAGGAATCTGACGCCCTCTTCCGACCTTCGCGGCATGGGCAACGACACAGATGCACCAACCTAATGCAGACAGTAACTTACACAAAAAAAAAAAAAGACGGGCTGGAGAGATGGACTAGCGGTTAAGAGCACCGACCGCTCTTACAAGAGGACCCGGGTTCGACCCCAGCACCCACATGGCGGCCAAGAACCGTCTGAAGCTCCAATTCCAGGAGAACTCCCAGTTCCAGGGGAACCGACAACCTCTTCTGACCTCCGGGCATGCACGCAGGGTGCACACACCTGCATGCATGACAGTACATTCATGCACATACCGAAATAAATAAAAAATTAAAAAAAAAAAAAGACATCCCTGTCCACACAGTGCATAGGTCTGGGTGACTACTGAGGATGTTCCAATGGCTGAATGCTCTGAGGGAGGTGCTGAGCCCTCAGAGGAACCCATTCTCTTGTGCCCTATCTGTGGTCCTGGCCTCCAAGGGGAAGGGAATGTCCCCTCTAGACTTGTTATTGGCTCTTCTGGCCCTTCTGATCATAGTGACAATCATGTTTTCAGAGAGTTCTGCAGCTTGCAACAAAGATTCATAGTAAGACAGTGGTCATTGTCCTTTTTTGGGGGGGGTCTTTTCGAGACAGGGTCTCTCTGTAGCCCCAGCTGTCCTGGAACTCACACTGTAGACCAGGCTGGCCTTGAACTCACAAAGATCCGCCTGACTCTGCCTCCCAAGTGCTAGGATTAAAGGGATGCACCACCACGCCTAACTTTGGGACACTTCATATTTAACCATAACATGCATCTCACCTGCCTTCTCCTTTACTACTCATGTTACTGCTGGACTTATACAGCGTGGTGTGTATGGTGGACCATCTCCTCCCACTATAATACCAGCTCCAAAAGAGCATGGTCCATTTGTTCACAAAGCAGCTACAGGCTTAAACACCCTGGTAAATGTAACTGCTGCTTCGGGATTTGAGTGAGTACATTCCTATGTCATCGTCTGTGTTGATCCTCCGTATTGTCTGTGTCCATTGTGTTTTCCCATTACCTGGCTATATTATTAACTGTCTGGTGAACTTGTAAGCTATTGGAGGTAAAAACATTTTTCTATACAGGATCTTGCTAGGTAGTCCAGGCTGGCCTCAAACTCATGGAAATCCTCCTACCTTAGCCTCCTGAGAACTAGGTCTCATCAAATTACTCATACTAGCTTTAAATTCTCCCAAGAGACCAGGCAGGACTTGAGTTTGCAATCCTCCCGCCTCAGCCACCCAAGTAACTGTGATTATAGGCTGGCACTTCTGGGTTAAAAATGAACAGCAAAATAAAATAAACGTACCAGTTTGGGGGGGTCTTAATTTGTTTATTTTTGCACAAAATCCTTTAAAAGCATATGAAAAACCATGGGATCTTTTTCCAGATAGTGTATGCCAGTATACCTCATTTTGGGGTTCAAGTACCATCAGAATTAGCTAAGGTTCCTAGCCTTCTGTGTTTAAAGGCTCACAGATGCACACAGCATAACGTTAGATTATTTTCTAAAAGACTAACCTTCATCTATGTGTTTGGCTTTTTCACATGAGTATAGGAAGTGGATAATTTGGCTAATGAGTTCCGATCCATGTTCTGATTTCCATCTGGGATTGGAACATCCAGCAGCCAATCAGTTGCCTTAATTTTCCCACCCACTCTGTAATCATCTGATTGATGCACAATTACCTCCCCGTTTCCACGCACTTCCCCTTTCTCATGTTTTCCATCCAGCACCAGATAACCTTCATTTTTCCCCATTTATTTTGTGTGTGTTGGCCATCATTTGACATAATTGTTTTTGCAATCATCTTCTATTAGGTGAAAGAATATTGCAGCAGAGAAAGAAGGGAAGAGAAAATAAATGCCTTCCTGACAAGTTCTAATATTTTATGTTCACAAATAATCTCCCAATATCAGAGCAATAATATTATTTTCTCAATGTGCATTTATTAAAATGTAAAGTAGCTCCATCATATTGGGAACTAAAACCCCTGCATTACCTTGGCCAGAAAATATCACTTATTTATTTCAGATTACATTTCTGGAATTTTAATATTGTCGCTCCTTCCCCCCCTCCCGTAGCCTTTCTCTAGCAGGGGAGTGAACCTGATGGGCTGGTTTTCTAAAGAGGCATTGCTCAGTGCTTAGGACCTTAATTTGGTTTTAAGAATTGCTTTTGGCTCTTGATTTATGATGAGGTTCTTTTCTATGTAATTCTTTTGGCAGAAAACTGAATAGAAATCTCCCTTTGTGGCTGGCATTTTGACACTGCATTTAAAGACAGGGTACAGGGGTGAGGAGGAGGGGGAACAGAGAAGAGTTAGAAAAGAAGGTAGGGATGGAGTTTAACTCAGAGGCAGAAGAGCATGTCCTTAGCATGTAATTGAACCCAGGGAGTCCTGGGTTCAATTACCCACTCCAAACACACACACACAGACACACAGACACACACACACACACACACACACACACACACACGAGGGGAATTACTGTGGTAGGTTTTAGGGGTTGGAAGAGTTAAATCCATTATTTATTTCCTCGATGCATCCAATGGCACACACTTCAGACTCCAGTTCAAAGTTAGTGTTGATTTCTAGATGACCCAGTGTGAAAGATCCTAGATTGAAAGTCGGAAACCAGGAGTTCCAACCCTTGTCTCTTCCAAGTAGTTTTGTGACCTTGGACAAATCATTGCCACTCTGGACTGTCTTCTCAAGGGTGAAAGGAAATCTGAAGTGAGAATGGATGGGTTTTAATCTTGGTTGCACATCATAATGCCCTGGAGAGCTTTGAAAAGTCCAGTGATGCTGAGACTCTTAGGTCAACAAAGCCAGAATCTCTTGTGGGATGGGTGAATTGAATGTGTGGGTATTGGTGTCTTTATTACACACGCCCTGGTGCTTCCCGCACTAAGCCAGGCCTGAGCACCCATACTGCAGATGGTCTTGTATCTTCCTCCATATCCCCAATGCTATGAACTGGGCACTGTCTCATTAGCCAAGGTTGGTGAAGTGTGTGTGCAGACAAGTGGGCCTCAATCACACTTCTGTGATTCCTTGCTGAAGTTTGAGGTGTCTCAGCTGGGGGACTACAGAGAGAGCTGAATGGAATTGCATGTTTCTCAGGATGAGGTCTTGCCTTGGGCAGACATCTTCCTTTCCTTGTGGGCCCACAGTGCTGAGAAGATGGATGAGCTGGGCATGGGAAAAGAGCTTTTGTCCATCGGAGAAAGGCATGGAGAGAGATAGCAGGATTATTTCTGGACCTGAATCTGGTCTGCTTAGCTTAAAAAGGACAGGACAAAGGAGGACATAATTTGTGGTCTTCGAGAGGCTGAAGTAGGACTGGGGTGACTCTGGATGCCCCAGGGGATTGAACTTGGGTCAGCAGGGAGACAGTCAGGGAAGCAGATTTTGATGCATTCTGAGGAAGAATAGTAATGCCCATCTGTGGTTCACATTGCCCGAGTTCCTCTTAGTGTCTGCTTTTATGACTATCTTCCTTACATTGAGACCAGAGTGTTTTCACCCCTGAATTCCTAGTGTCTAATCCAAATCATGATACACTCCTCAATAAATGTTGATCATTTCTCTTACTGTTGATTTCTGTTGTTAATGTCTGCTATGTAAAAGTACCTGTGCTTTATCTCTTTTAACCCTTGGAATGCTTTATGAAATGTGTACATTTATCACCTACTCTACACCTAAGGAAGCTGGAGCTTATTGAGGTTAAAGAATGTATAAGATCACATCCAGCAGATAGCAGAGGCTGGAGATGAGCTCAGGCCTGATTCAAACCCCATGTCCCTTACCATTGTGCTTCCCTGCTCACCAGGGCCTGGGTAGACTGTCGGGGCAAGAGAGAGGTTCCAAGTTGTGGGATCCAAGTAAAAGGCAGACTGCGTTGGTGACCTGTTTATGCTGTGGCAGTGTGTATCCAGCTAGGACAGCCCTAGACAATGATGGCCCTTAGGCTGAGAGTTTCAGTCTTGGGAATCCAGTTATTTCTCCCATCAGCCCCCCATCCTAGCTGCTACCATGGTGGACACAACTCTGAGAGGGTGCTAGTCTTTTGGCAAGGATGGCTGTCTCCTGGCTATCCTCTGTCACCTGCCTGAATTTCTCATTAATGGTCACAGGTCTGTGGAGTAGATCCCTTCATGGTGTGCCCCTGGAGACAGGGTAGAGGGAGAAACTGTGTGTGAGTGGTAGTGCTGGGCGGGCAGGTTGCTGCGTGGCTGCTCTGTCTTCTGCTCTCATTGTATACATACACCACGATTGCATTACAGCACGCCAGGGTACACAGCAGAGGGGTGGGACAGGGTGCTCCAAGGAAATCTTTCATCAAATTGATGGCATAGCTAAAGGCACAGCAGGGATATTACTGAGATGGCATTGCCGGTTAGTGGATAGCGGCAAGGAGGGCTGTGAATGGAGGTCTGGGAGAATGGATTGGAGAAGGGCTAGAATGGGGCTGGAAGCCACAGGACAAGGGGTGGGGAGGGGAAGCTGGCGATTCCTTTAGAACGGGAATCTAAATCTCTCCCTTTCCACTGCTTAGACTTGCCGGTGTTTCAGGTCTCTGTAGGGGGGTGATGGTATTGATGATGTTATTAGTCCAAAGAAGGGGGTGACATTTGAGAATCAGGTCCTTGAGACAGTGTCTGTCATCTCCTTTGCTGTTTATAACAAATCCAAGAAGTACGTGATTGCATTTCCATTTCACAGATGAAGAGACCGAGGCTCACGGATCTTTCAGTGATTAACTTTAGAACATCGAAGTGAGCAAGTGTTATGTAATCAGGCCTTGACACTTGCATTCATTTCACTGTTATACCATCTCACCATCTTCCCTTAGGGCAAGGTGTGTGGGAAGCACTTGAGAGGTCATTCTAATCGCCCTACAGCACTTACTGAGTCCTTCATAGCAGGAGACCCTGAAGTCATTGAGTTGCAAAGGCATTCTTATTGCCAACCACGCATGGATTTGGGGGTGGGCACACCGAAAGCACAGACCCCTCTACTATAACTCAGATGGCAAACATGGGCAGAGGAGACCACTGGAGTCACTGTAGAGCACTGGATGTTTTATCTAGGGACTAGGTGAAGTGATATTTGGTAAAGAAGTTCAAGGCTGGATATCCATTTTGATTTGTGTTTTTCAGAATTTATACTGATAGACTTTCAAAAAGAATTTGAAGAGGCATGTTGTTTTCTCAGGAAAATAAGAGATGCCTTTTAAATAGTTTCCTTGAGTGAATATTGCTAGCAAATCAGCCTTTTTTTATCAAATGTGATAAGCTGTGGAACAAATTATGAATGCCTAACTAAAGCAGCTATTTGTTGAATCCTTACTAGGTATTCATATGTCTTCATAAATATTGCCTGTACTTCAGCAACACAGACATTGTCATTCTCACTTTTCACATGTAGAATCTGAGGTCTGGGGAGGTTAGCCAACCTCCAGAGGCCTCCCCTATATATATATCCAGCAGAATATGATTTGAATCCAGGTTTGTCTGAGTTCAAAGGGATATATTTTATTTATTTTATTTTATTTGGTATTTTCAAGACAGGGTCTCCCTTTAGTCCCAGCTGGCCTGGAGCTTGCTATGTAGACCAGATTGGCTTTGAACTCACAGAGATCTGCCTGCCTCTGCCTCCCAAGTGCTGGGATTAAAGGTGCGTGCCACCACACCCAGCTAGGAATATATTTTTTTTAGCATATTTTCTGTTATTATAATGTAGAAGAGGCTGGGTAACTTTATAAAGAAGAAGACTTATTCAGTTCAGTTTTGGAGACTGAGAGACCACAATCAGGTCACCCCATAGGCTCTAGTGAGGACCTGAAGTGGATGGAATCCTGGCTGAAACTCAGGTGGGAATGAGATCACAGTGGAGGAAAAGAAACTGAAATACAAGCAGCGACTAGGGAGTATGTGGAAGAACAGAGATGCTCACATAATAGCAGCCGGGAAGGGGGGAGAGAGAGAGAGAGAGAGAGAGAGAGAGAGAGAGAGAGAGAGAGAGAGAGAAGATGGGACTAGGGTAGGATAAACTTCAGATGCCTTTACTGACCTATTTCCTCCAAGCAGTCCTTACCCCCCAATAACCCCTTCCATTACGAACCATCAATGGAGCAACAGATTAATCTGTTGGTGAAGTTAGCCTCCTAATGAATCAGTCACTTCTTTTATTTATTTAAAATATTTTATTTATAGTATAGTTTTTTATTATTTTATGTGTATGAGTGTATTGCCTGCATGTATGTAAATGCATCCTGGTTGTGCACTGCCCAAGGAGGTCAAAAGAAGGCATCAGATCCAATGAAACTAGAGTTACAGATGGTTGTTAGCTGCCATATGGGTGCTGGGAACTGAACCCAGGTCCTCTGCAAGAGCAGTAAGTGCTCTTAAGCCCTGAGCCATCTCTCCAGCCCCACCAATCACTTCTTAATAACACTACCAGTTGGGGACTAAGGCTAAAACACATGACACTTTGGGGAAGGGCTTCATATTTAAACCATGACATCCATTAACCCCTTCTGAGAGCAGAACCCCAAATGCATAAAGACCTCCTATTAGATGTCCCCTTCCTAAAGATTCCACCACTTCTCAGTATTACCACACAGAAGACCAAGCTCCCACACGCAATCCCTTGGGGTGTAAACTCAACCACATGCAAACCAAAGAGCTGGTGCTCTTTCCTTTCTGTGACAGAGGGTATGACTATGGAAACAGGAAAGCTATTGTTTGGCTCACTTTACCTAGTTAATGAAAAGAGCCTTCCTCAGCATCCCCATAAGTGCTATGATTTGATTAAGCCATGTCTACTGATGGAAAGGTCATTAATTACTTTACAAGGCAGCAATTCCACTGTTGGAGCCTTTATTTGTCCATCCAAGGAATATTTACTAAATTTCTAGTATATGCCATGCACTGTTCTGGAAGCTGGCAAACCAGACAAGAGTCTGGCTCTTTTGGATCTTGATGTCTAGCAGGGGAAGCAAGCAGTAGAAAATAATAGCAAATAAGCAGGAGTTTCAGCTGGAGATAACTCGCACTGGAGATAGTGAGATGGTGGCAGAGCATACCTGGTTAGGCTGAGTGCTTTGGTCTGAAGGGTTAGGGAAGAGCCTGCTAGGGAGCTGTCCACTGAGCAGAGTCCTGAACAAGAAGGTGGGGGAATTTGATGCAGAGGACCTCCCAAAGCTTTGAGAAGAGGCTTGAGTTTGGCACACTATGTGGGTGGAGAATAATCAACTAGCGGAGGATTAGAGAGAAGGAGGAGAGGAGCGTGGGGAGGGATGCAGGAGCCAGATGGTGCAGGGCCCACCTGCCATCTCGAGGGTTTGGATTTGGTCCTAAGTGGTGGGATGCCATCAGATGGGTTTGTATGGAGAAATTACATAATGTGATTCAAATCTTGAAAGTGATGCTCCATGGAGATTGGATTTCAGGAGACACTTTTAAATGTTGACCAGACCATTCTCTCTCCTATTGATCAAATTTCATTCTTTTGGTGATGGCCCCTGTACCAAAAATCACACCAAACCAAGCCAAGCCAAATCAAGCCAAACTTACTTCTATCTTCAAGATTTTCTAATCAGCTCTGATATTTCCATATTCTTTTTTTTTTTTTTTTGTCTTTTTGAGACAGGGTCTCCTTGCAGCCCCAGCTGTCCTGGAACTCTCTATGTAGACCAGGCTGGCCTTGAACTCACAGAGATCAGCTTGCCTCTGCCTCCCAAGTGCTGGGGTTAAAGGTGTGTCCCACCATGCCCAGCATCTCTTGTTGTTCCAGTGGGTTCTTGGATTCTAGGCTCCCCATCTTAACTAGCTGATCTCAGTTGTTCTGTTCTTAGTAAAATGTAGCACCCAGCATTCAATGGACTTTTGTTGTTTTTGTGACAGGCTGGCCTTGGACCCTTTATGTAGTCCAGGCTAGCCTCAAACATGGTCTTCCTGATTTAACCTCTTGAATGCTGTGATTACAGGAGTGAACCACCATGAACAGATCTTAAACCTACCTTTGACTAGCTCAGGATTTCCAAGGACTGTTCATTCCAAGGTCACCCATCAGTGAAGAGTACTAGACTAAGTTGTTATGGGTTCTCTTAATGAGGGGCTTCTGGGTTCATGGAAGGGTTTACACACCTCATACACAACAGCACCTTTGAGTTTTATTTATGCATTTCTCTGAAGAAAGTCCACAACCTCATTAATGTCTCCAGCAGACCTTCCTCCTTAAGAACCACTGTTATTGGAAGTTAAATCAAGGGATTTCTATACGAAGCAGAAGCTACAAATTAGTCCCACTCGGCTCCCCCTTTCATTCCCTTCCTGACTGCTTCAGATGCCTTCACAGATCTCTTGATCTCTTCTTCCTGCTTTATACCCCACTTTAAACTCCTCCTTTAGCCTCTTATAAATCATCTAAACGCAAATAAGACAACTTCTTCTTTCTTCTTAGAATGGGTACTGGTAAGGGAGGCCGCCCAGGGAACAGGGTGAGAACATGCTGAGAAATGGCTGGGGAGCAGAGGGCAGTTCTGTCTGTTTGTCTTCTTTATTTTCTGGACTCACAG
>VZQC01005228.1:1261198-1381198 GCA_009823505.1 Rhizomys pruinosus
CTGTGGGGAGGGTGAGCAGGGGGGTTGGCAAGGTAGGAACCCTCTTTATGGGGGTGTGGGGGTGAGGGTGAGTGGCAGGGTGGTAGGAATCTATGGGCTGGAGGAGGGTGAGGAGACCAGGCATCTTTATGGGGGTCCTGTGGGGAGGGTTGAGGGGGAGTTTTTGGCAAGTTAGGAACCCTCTTATGGGGGTGTCGGGGAGTGGTGAGCAGTGGAGAAGTTAGGCTAAGGTAGGAACCCTCTTTATGGGGGTGTGGGGAGGGTGAGCAGGGGGTTGGCAAGGTAGGAACCCTCTTTATGGGGGTGGGGGAGGGTGAGCAGGGGAAGTTGGCAAGGTAGGAACCCTCTTTATGGGGTGTGGAGGGAGTGGGAGGGCGTGAGCAGGGGAGGTTGCCAGGTAGAAAACCCTCTTTATGGGGTGTGTGGGTGCGGTAGTGTTAGGAGCTGTAAGCCTGCCCATAAAGGGTTAACTCTGAGAACTGTTCCCAGGAAAGTGCAGACATGCAGAGGGGCTTCCTGCCTTGCTTGCCTGCAATAAAACTGGCCTTCAATAAAATTGGCTATGTGAGCTGACACCCTGAGCTTTTCCCATGGACGTGCAAAAGATCACAGGATGCTCCAGCCAGATGTCCCTGCTCATCTATCTTGCAAGGCAGCCTCCCTGGCGCCGGATGGCCGGACTGACTGATTGCCCTGCCTTACCCTCCCCCTATACCTTTCCCAAATTCCCGCTCCCTTGGCTATTTAAACTCTGTGCATAATAAAGACAAAGACCTTGACAAAAGCTTGCTTGCTTGGTCTCGATCCTTTCTCTCGCTTAATCTTACAGGTTTTGGGGTATCCCTGAGTACCTAACGTTACATGCCCCGCAGGCAGGGACATATTGTGCGCCCGACGTAGGGGCTCGCGGTAGAGACCCCCTACCAGACAAGAACAAGGAGGTCCGGCCAGACGACTTAAGACCGAAGGGCGCTCCCATCAGAGGAGCGCGCGGAAAACCTCGGTAATGAGAGGGCGCTTCGCCATTAGCGGAGCGTGGAAAACCTCGGAAGAAAGAGGAACCTCCGCCACCCACGGAGTGCAGAATCCTCGAAAAGTAAGAAGTGAGTAGTTCTTTGTCTCATATTAAAGATAGGCCAACTGGCTCATATTAAGATGGGCCAGTCGCTGTCTAAAGAAGAGAAATTTATTCAACACTTTAGACAGCTTTCAGGAGAGAGGAATCTGGGTTAAAGAAAAAAAGATTTAACTAGATTTTTATATATCATAGGGGATACATGTCCCTGGTGGTCCTGATGGTTCCAGGCCAGCCTGGTCTACAGAGTGAGTTCTAGGACAACTGGAGCTACAAGGAGACCCTGTCTCGAGAATACCAAAAAAAAAAAAAAAGCAAACTCAGTCTGGTTTCTATTCACCCTACCCAGCAGCGATGCTGAAACTGGTATTAAAGGAAAATGACTTTTGCTGTTCTGAGGGACAAACCCTTTAAAAACGTTAGGAATGAGGCGTCCCATTGGGACACCAGGGAGAATTCTTCAGATTGGTCCCCCAGCGTTGCTTGCGTCACACCTCGTCCACCCTTCCAAAGCTTCCTAGCCGTAGCATCTGCTCACTATCTGAGCAAGTACTGGCTCTCTACTCTCTCATCATGGTCTAACTCCTTCCCTCTTTGAGCTTGAGCCCGAATTTACCTTCTCCCTAAGAGGGAATGTGACATACCAAAGGGAAATGAGTCCTGGAGCATCACCCTCTCTTGTCCGGGTGACATGTTGTAGCCCACTGCATCCATGAGAGGCCACAGGCACATGTTTATCAGGCAGGAAGGCAGTATACTCCCTTCCCATAGTGCACTCTTTCCGCCAACACCTTGCTCTACTGCCAGTCTTCATGGAGGCCCTTCATCTAGACCCCGGCCCTGTCATTCTCTCTGTTTACAGGCAGGCACTAGACTGCCTTTTCTTATATTTCCCCATCTTTCCTTTACTAATTGGATTTGCAGAGACCAGCCTGCTTCCTGGAGCTGGTCCCTGGTCCCTATTACCCTCTCTATCACACTGTCCCTGTTCAGGGTCTGTCTTGGGTCAAGTCTGGGCAGCTGAGGATGATGTGAAAGCATCTGGCAGCAGCGGGGAGGCCGACTTTTTCAGCCTAGTAGAAGCACCAAGCCCACACAGTTTGTAAATCTTTGATAATGAGCATTTAAAGGGCACATCCTAATGAAGGGATTCAGGACTGACTGGCCGGGAAATGCAGGCTGAAGATTTTAATTAAAATGCTTCTGTGCTTTCAGTGTCCCTCTTCCCTCTCCTCTGCCCACTCCCCTCCACCCCCCTGTGATGCATGTCGTACTTCTGGACCCGGCCTGGGCAAAAATGAATGTCTTCTCTTTTCCCTGATTAAGTTGCTCTCCGATGGGGTTGGCACTCTTCTTCATCCTGAGAATTTGGAGGATTTGGTTTGACAAGGAATGTGCCCACGTGCGTGGGGGTGGACCAGGACTCTGTAGGGGGCCAAGCCAAGCAGATGTCTCTCCTCCAGGAAACACAGCAGGGATCCCTGAGAGAGTGCTCATGAGTGAGTGGCAGGTGCCAGCCAGTGAGCTTCCTGGGGTGAGGCTCTGGGGTGAGGGCCATAGCGACCAGCTGAGGGACTTCCGGGACAAAGGGGTGGATTTTGGGCCTTTCATGATACTTTTCATTCCAAATGGCTAAATGGAGTGTGGGGTCAAAGCAGCTGTGAGAGCACTGCTGTGCTGTCCCTGGGCGACATGACCGTTCATTAGAATAAAGTTGGCTCTTGCTCCTTGATGTCCATGTCCACCCTGTCTGCACCTCAGGAGTCCGAGCTGTAAGGACTCCATCAGAGGACATTTCTGCTAGAGATTTCTGATTAGCTCTGGCAATCGGGAGGCTCTGGCAGGGTGTGGGACAAAGAAGGAAGGTGAGGTTGAACTATGTAGCTCCTGTCTCAGGACTGGTGTGTCTCTTTTTGGAGCTAGCTCATGTTTCCTAGTCAAGAAGGCTCCTATGGTGAGATGCTTTCTTTCCTCTTCTTTTGTCTGCTTCCTCTTGTCACCTCTGTGGACTTGGGGTTTAGTGGCTGTAACTCTACTATTCCTCATGTTTCTTGACATGCATAGTCTTGTCAACTGTCTTTATTAAATCCTCCTCAGAGTTCTCAGTTCAAGGATATCTTCTGTTTTCTGCCAGGATCTGGACTGAATTCTCTTCAGACCACTCCTTTGCACCAGACACGTGGCTAGAAGCATCTTTGTTGGCTCTGGAGGTTCCTGAGAATCCAGCTTGGATATGGAACAAAATACAATCTGTGGTAAAAATCCTATTTTCCACATTTATGACTAGGTTTAGAAAAGTGTGAGTCACTTTGCTTCCCAGGAGGGAGTAAGTGTCCTTGGGCTTACCCAGAGTTCTGTGCAGAAGCCCTCCCTGTGTGGAGTGCGGTGAGCTGGGGGTGGGGTCTCATTCCTCCCAACTTGTTTTCACTTGGTTATGGTGCTGTTTCCATTTTATAGATAGAGCCACTACAAATGAGTGACTTGGGGAGAGTTTAAAAGGCATGTTCTCTCCAGCTATATTTAGTAAAGGATTTAAGCAGGTATTTTTATATCAAGTGATGGGACTCTCCCTGCTTTTGTTCTTTGTTATAAAGTCCTGATTTTGAGACTGTTGTGAGGGAAAGATTGTAGAGAGTGGGGTCAGCCTCACTGGAAGAGACCAAGTGAGATCAGCTGTCAGTCAAGCTCCTAGGGATATTTTTGTTCAGGAACCTCTACCTGTATGTGGCAGGGCCTGAGTCAATCAACCAGTTTAGCATATTAAATGCCTACTCTTTGCTCCTCATTCCTGAACCTTTAGAAGTGTGCTGGCTCCTAGCCAAAATCTTTCTTCTTTTTTTTCTTTTGGTTTTTTTGAGACAGGGTCTCCCTGTAGCCCCAGCTGGCCTGGAATTCACTCAATAGACCAGGCTGGCCTTGAACTCACAGAGATCTGCCTGCCTCTGCCTCTGGAGTACTAGGATTAAAGGTGTGCGCCACCACGCCTGGCCTCATCTTTCTTCTTGGTTGGTCTTCTTGTCTGAGGTGTGACTTAGGTTTCCTGACTCCTGTGTGGCACTGCCATTCCAGATGCCTCACCAGGTGAGCTGCTCTCTCTAGCCGACCCGGGGACTAGCTGTACCATGTACACTGCCACTCTTCCCGGAGCCCCTCCCTGGTTTCCTTCTTGATTCACCTCCAGTGGAGGCCCTGGCTAACTGGAGAAGTTCTTTCTCTAGGATGTGTCCTGGTACTGGTATTCCCAACCTTGTCTTTGTATTCCCAGTATTAAAATATGGAAAAAACCTTTATCTCAAACACAGTGACACAGTTACTACTTCCTTTCCACTCTTCATTCAGATGTCTCTACAATCAGTCAACATCACTCATTGACTCATCCATGCATTCAACTTCTCAGGAGGAACCTCTAGGGGCCAGAATTAGCAAATTTCATCTTATTTCATCCTCATAGAGCTCAGCCAGGTGTGTGCTGCTGTTATTGCTATTTTACACCTGAGGAAACTGAATCAGAATGAGGAGGAGGCTCACTAGAGGTCACAGGTCTCACTGCAGGTAGATGTTGGAGCCAGCATCTGAAGCACTTGTACACTCGAACTCTAGCATGATGTCGCTCATAACTTGAGATTGTTCATATGCAGAATCAGAGGGCCCCGAGCAGATTCCATCTCTCTTCCCTGCAAACCACAAGCCATTGTCCCTGCTTTAAGCGGGTAGAGCTGTACTTGCACTAGGGAGCCTGAGCGAGGAGAGGAACAGCAAGGGAGAGGTGAGGGCTGAGGCAGGTGGAACCAATTCACCCTGACACGATTTGCATCTATAACAGAAGGGACATGTCATGCTGTCACAGCCTTCTCCTGTATTGACACAATAACAATCCCTTTCTTTTGTTAGCACTTTGTAGTTTTCAAAGCACTTTCAAATCCATTAGCTCGCTTCATCCCACTACAATCTTGCAAAGAGGCAGGAATTGTTATCCTTATTTTGCAGATGAACAGGCTCAGAGGCTGTGTAACTTGTCCTATGCCTGGAGCTTGGATGAAACCCTGGTTTGTTGACTCTCAGTGCTACGGTCTACGCTTTCCACAGCATCATCGGTGAGGGAATGGGAGGACTCCCCCAAATTGCTGAGTCCTGGGTGGATAAAGTACTTGCCATGTGAGGGCAAAGACCGAGTCCCAGAATCCACATAAAAGCTGAGCAGATGAGACAGAGGCCTGTAATGCCAGTACTCAGGAGACAGAGATGCGGCTATGTGGGGAAGTGAGCTAGCCAGACTAGATGGTGTTGGGGACCTCCAGGTTCAGTGAGAGAGAGACCCCGCTTCAATAAATAAAGAGTGAGGGAGGAAGACATCTTATGTCAACTTTGGGCCTCCACATGCATGTGCACACGTATGAATGTGCCCACACATGTGAACACTCATACATACATCACGTATATAGACATATGTAAAAAAAAAAATAAAGCAGAAGTTCTCATATTTGGCATCAGAGTTACCTGAAGCCTAACACACAATTTCTGGACTCAATTGCCAGATGTTTTGACTCAAAAAGTCTGTAAGAGGCTATGAATATTAATCCTTCTTCTCTTTCTCTTTCTGTGTGTGTGTGTGTGTGTGCATGCTGGGGCTTGAATGCAGGGTCTTGCATGTGCTAGCCAGAGACTCTACCACTGTACTATATAACCCCAAGTCTTGAATCTGTATTTTTAATGAGTTCTGATGCTGCTGGTCCTGGGGCCATGTATTTTGAGAGGAGCCGGAATAGAGTAATGCCTCATGGATTAGCTGGATTGGTCTCATGGGGGTTCACATTCTCAGCCAGAGAAATATATAGAAAGAACCGCCCTGCGTGCATCTCTCCCAGTGGTGAGGAGTCAGTGTGTGTGTGACTGATGGCTGTGTGGCCCACAGAATGTGCAGAAAACCTCAGGCTTTTTGGTTCACACACGAAAGGAAAATGTCCACACGTGCGATTATTAATTCATTGTTCAATTAAGTTATGATCTCTAAAATTATCACAATATTTTGCTCGGAGGAAAGCAGCATTGAATAGCTTGTTCCACGTAATATGTGAATAATGTAACTTTATTACTTTTCTTGCTAGTGAGTAATTGTGACTGACACACTGGCAATAACACAGATTACCTTGTTACCCTCCCATCTCCCTGATCTCAGCTCTAAGCATTTACTTTGTCTCTTCTCTTTTCTCGTCCTCCCTCCCTACCACCAGCCTCCTCTCCCGTGCTGGTTTTCTCCTATCCTACCCACAGTCAGGCCTGAGGTAGAGGCTAATGGGATGAGGAACTATGGGCCAAACTGGTGGGACTCATCATAACACTTGCTGGAGTGCGTGCCCACTGCTCCTCCTGTTTCTGCAGAGAGATCCTTATGTATTCAACCTGGGCCAGAGCTGACCTGGGAGGCAGTTGCTGTTGTAGTGTGTGACAGGGTCCAGAGATCCTGCTAAAGGTGGGAGACTCTAGTTCCTTATTTTCTGTAGATTTTCAGTGCTGAGCCCAGTACTCACGCTCCTCTGTTCAATTTTCCAGGAAGTTGGTCACTCACTTGCAGCCCTGGTCTCTGCCCCTTGGTGCTGTGGGCACTGAGGGAGGCTGCAGAGGGCTGCGTCAGCACATCGGACAGCTCCCACGCTTGTTTTCCGGGACTTCCCTCCACAAGGCTTCGGGTGTGAATACGCTGACAGCGCCTCATCTGCACTTATCTCCCTGTGCCCAGCCAGTTGGAGTCTAATTTTTTAAAATCACTCTTTAGCTGTTAAAATCCAGTTTAAACATTATCTTGTCTTCCTTTACTTCATCCATCAGTATATATTTTTGTGCCAGCAAATATGTTTAGTTAGGCAGAACCTGGGTGCTGACAATTTATCCACAGTGTAGACATGAAAGACAGGAAGGATGTATCTGACCGAGATGCTGCTTCATTTGGTTTAGTCATGTTCATGTTCGGACACCGTTTCCTTCCTCCCCCCATTTCTTTAGAAACTGCACTTCAAGGAATCAGACCTGGGCTCTGGAAAAATTCTTCCCTCCTTTTTTGAGCTCTGGTTTGGTGACCTGGCTTAACTCCTTCTCAAGTTCCAGTGGGAAGGGAAATGTCTTTTTCCTGATATAGCACTGGAGGCGGAACGAGGGCATATCTCCTCTGTTGCTCTGTTCATATGCACTAGAGGCTCTGGGGAGGGTGGAACTGAATCCCACCTTAGTGGTGAGGGTACCAAGAGCTCCCTATTGAGCACTTACTTTTTGCCAGACACTGTGATGTGTACTTCGTGTGGATGATTCCATGAGGCCTTCACAATAATCAAATGCAAAAGATAGCATTGTCCTTCAGCTTGGATAGCTGGCCTATGTCAGAGCCAGGCATCTTGACTTCAAAGCCTGGCCTGTCACAATACCACAGTTGACAGTTACTCTGGTCACACCTCTGTCCTCTTGGCTAATGATTTTGACACCTTAATACCTAATCAAGGAGAAGCAGCCCCAAGACTAGGAAGGTGGAGGAACCTGGGGTGAGGCAGGTTAATTCTTTGTGCTGTTTGGGGGCAGGAACTCTTGGGTTGGAGGGGAGCAGAGGACTTCCAAGGGGAATGAGCCTTTATTCTGGTTCCTGGGGTTTACGGTCTGTCTATCTTTTCCTCAGAAAATGAATAAGAGGAATCGAGTCTCTCTGTCTAGCATTTCCCTGGGTACACCTGGCAAGTAGTGTACTGGAGGGGGGCAAGAAGCCCTTCTAACACTTGATTTCTACCTATCTGGACCACTTGCTGTGTGTTCATAAACACTCATAGCCCCCACCACCCAAAATCCCATCCTGGGCTCTAGGCTCCAGGTCTGAACCCTCTTGGTAGTCCATTGGTGTTCTTTCCACTATTTCTTACCACTTCTCTGGTTGCCAAGTGGGGAATGTGACCCTTGAAGGCAGAGTCACAGGAAAAAAATCACTGTTGCCTGTATAAGTGAATGATATACACAGGGCTTAGACTTGGGGGTTTCTTGCAGTTTTGGGGGAGCAGAGAAGATTCCTTATATAGAAGACTGAAAAAACATAGGTTATTTGTCACCCACTTCCTTTTGACTAGACTGTCCTCAAATATCCCAGAGAGACTGGGATAGAAGTACCTTGTTTATTCTTAATGAATAGGAAAAAGCTCCAGTGTCCCCTTTCACTCCCCCCTTTGGGCTCTTGGGGAAAACTCTCCCTGACCCAGAATTCTTGCTGTCTTATTACCTCCCTTGATCACCTAAGGTCAAGATGGCAAGATTTTTTTTGATTCTACACTCGGTCTTCCTGGACTCACAGAATCTGCACAGGAAACAGGAGCTGTAACAGCATAGGTGTAAAGCAGCATCAACCAAAAGTCAGGGACACTCACATGCAAGGGCACCATCTTGGCTTGGAAGGGCTGTGGGTGATTGCTACATCAGTACATCATTCCATTTGTAAGTCTCTTCCTTACCCTCTCTTCACTTCTCCCATACTTTCTCATCACTGTAGTCATATGGTGACCAGTTGTGGTTATGAATCATTTTTGGTAAGAGGGAGTCCAGCTTGAAGGCATGAACTTCATTTAATGTAGGAACCTTAGTGAAAAGGTTGCTGCTGTGTGTAGGACCATTGTGAAAGGACCTCAAGAGCCAGGTGACGACCGAAGCATCATCTATTCTCCCAACGGCCCTAGTGACAGAAGGCACAGTGTGTGGATATTGATTACTCCTTTTCTTTGCTAGATGTTGTAAATTCTGTTTTATTTATCTCTGTGTCCCCAGGGCTTGAGAGAGAGTAGTTTAATGACTTTTTGTTGGATGAATTATAAGATTCAAAGGAATATGAGAGGAATCACCATTTGGTCTGCTGCTTCTCTGTAACTTGGTTAGCCCCCAATCACCTCAAAGACCAGTCAATAGAAACACTTGAGTGCTAATGGATTGGGAGACTTAAGCTCTGGAGGGCCACCTGTCAGATGAGATTTGCCTTCAAAGGCCACTGGCTCTGACCTTTTTTATAACACTTAAAAAAAAGAAACCTATGACTGAACCAGCCCTATCTTCAGTGGAAGCCTAGCCAGCTATTTGAATTTCTCTGTTCTTTTTGTACTTCTGGGTAAGCACAAAAGAAAGAAAGTTCCTTTGCTTGACCAAATCTCATTTAAAAATTGTTTGTATTTTTTAAATGGAACCCAATCCCTTAAGCCTTTAAAAGTAACCTCTGCTGAGCTCAATAAACCATTTCCAATGTGGCAGCTTCTAATCCAGGAGAGCTCAGAAGACAGATGCTAAACAACTACCAATTGCATCCCAGGACAGTTGCTGGAGAGTCTCCAGGCTCCACAAACTGGAGATGTGATCAGCTAATCCCGACTCTATTCTGTGTCTGCTCTGCTAGCTGGCCCAACTGTGCAATTAGTATTCTCTCTGGTGTTGATTTTGTTCAAATATATTGGGCCCATCCATCACCCACTTTCCAAACTCATCTGTCTGGATCAGTCAATTACAAAGTTATTTTTGAGCCACTAGGATTCTTGTGAACAGACACAAGAAGCAGCTAAACTCATTTCAGGTTTGACCTCTGTGGCTGGGATCTGAGAAGCTTGGTTTGCTTACACTTCATGGCCATCCAATCCAATCTGGCCTGGAGAATAGAAAGGCCGCTTGCTTAATTGGGAACACTTTAATACAGATATCCATTAACTTATGCTAAATTACAGTAAAACATCTATGGAGGAACTTGATGTGACATCTGCACGAATACTAAATAACTTCATTACGATCAGGATGGTGACAATGAATATGAAATGCATGCCCAGAGAAGACAATTAATCTCCCACCTTCCCAAGACATTACTGTTTTATTTTCCAATGCACTAACGAAAAAAAAGGAAAAAGGAATGGAAGCTCTATGATTTTTTTCTTCTGGCTTTGTCACTTCCCTTCAGCCACTAAGTGGTCCCTGAGCACTCTTGTCATTGGTAGGTGGAGTCTGGTGTGGGCCACCCAAAGGAGTGACCACAGACAACAGAATGGTGGAAATCCTGGGAAGAAGGCTGTCAAGACTGACTGAACACCAGAGAGAGAGAGAGAGAGAGAGAGAGAGAGAGAGAGAGAGAGAGAGAGAGAGAGAAAGAATATGAATTGGAAAGCATCCTCCTGTGGAACTGGCAAACAGACTGTCAGTTCAGATTAGCAACATCAAAAGCATTCCAATCTGCTCCCTGCATACATTACACAGATCTGAGGGAAGAATTTGGCCTCTGAATGAAGTTTTCTTTTTCCTCCTGGGCTGTCTGTACCTGAAAGTGTGGTTAAGAGGGTCTAGCGGTCAGATTAATATGCTGCATGGCATTTAGCCTGAATCCCATGACTTGGTCCTAAAGGTACAGCCTCTCCTACAACTTGCTGCTAATTCATAGAGGTTCTTTCCAAGTCTCTGAGCGAACCATGGGACCTCCAGATTGACACAATGCATGACTGTGTAAGGAGTAGCTCATGGTGGAGGTGAAAGAATATTCCTGGGGTTTCTCTTGGCTCCTAGGTCGTTAACCTCAGCTCTCCCTGACCGTCTCACATCAGCTTTGCCCATCTCTTTGGCCCTAATGTTAGTCTGATAGCTTTATTCTGATAAAGAATAAAGTCTCCTGAGTCTTCATCCATCCCAGGACACTGCTGTACCCCAGAGTCACAAACCTGCCCCTCCCAGTCCTCCTCATCTTTGTAAGTGGTTGTTTAATCCTTTACGTCACTCAGGACACAAACCCTGGAGCACTTCTAGGTTTTCTCATTTTTTATCATACGATCTGCCACCATAGCCTGGCTCACACTACTTCTATCTGCTAGCCACCTCTCCGTACTTCCCCTTAGCCCCAGGCGTCATCACTGGCTGCCCAGATGGTTGCTATGGCCTCTTTCTGGTTCTGAGGTTAGCAAGGTCTCTGCCTCAGGCCTGTCTTAGGGGAGTCTTTTGGTATTTACAGGCTATTTGTTACTTTACTGGATCAAAGGTAGGATGTCACCTGGACTTTCTGAGGTTGTGGATACAAAGATCTGAAGTAAAGGGGACCTTGGGTTTTAGAAACTAGAAAAGAGGAAGCTGCTCCTCCCACCTGGGCAGCAGGTAAAGAAGGTTCCAGTTGGTGGGATATGTGTCACCAAGACGTTCTCAGGCTGCAGTCAACACAGGCCTCTTGGTTTCTTATGGGGCATCTTACAGGTTTGCATGATGCTCCACCCCGCCCTTGCAGCTAGCTCCATTTCCCTGTTGGCTACCAGGGGCTCTGGTCTTTGTATCCAGAGTTCCTGCTGTAGTTAAATAGTATGATGCAACTCTGTGGCTGCCACTGCTTTTGGCACTCCTTAAAGACATGAAACACAGCTTTGTAACCTCCCAAGATGGACTGAGGACTCATGTCTCTCCAAGAATCCTCCAAACCTTCAATGCCAGATGGGGATTACTGAGATACCCAGCTTGTGGACTAAAGAGCTAAGGGGATGTCAGCCTTGTCAGAATATAGACTCCTATTGTTGGACTATCTGGGCTGTATCATGGAGGCCAGTGCAGGGGGATCGAGACAGGACGCATGCTTACTGGACTTCATTTAGGGGACCATGGGAGGGAAAGACCCCCATGTGGAGCAAAAGCGTAGGATTGATAGTTGGTTGGGATTGCCAAGGAGGAACCTTCAAGTACTTCCTTAAGGAAAACATGACATCTTTTAGGAAAAAAAAATCCTCCAGTTCAAGTGATATGTGTATATATATGTATTTATGTATATATAACTGTGTATATATATGTATATATATATATATATTGTAGCAATAAAAGTTGGAGAGAACAACAACAAAAGAACTGAAAAAAAACTCTGGAAAGACTCAGAAAAAGATGCAGGACATGTAGGGCAGAGTGCAGGGACTAGGGTGGGATGGGGGGCATGGAAAAGGAAGTGATTCTAGATTCAATTGAGAAATGATGTATGACCTATGGAAAAAGTTTAGTAACAATAAAAAAATGTATATATATTCAAGGCCAGCCTTGTCTACAGAGTGAGTTCTAGGACAGCTGGGGCTACAGGGAGACCCTGTCTCAAAAAGACAAAAAAAAAAAAAAAAGAAATGTAAGAAATATAAAAATAAAACAGAAATAAAAGCTAAAATCTGTAGAAAAAAATAGTGTGATGAATCTTCATATTAACCTAGGATATTGAGAACCAAGAATGAATCTATTTCCACACAGAGGCATGTTATATGTGCTAACCCCCATCGCGGTCCTCTTGCCTGGAAGTGACTTCTACTCTTCCTTAGCATGAGAAAGGTTCCAGGCTGCAGTTGTGAAGGAATCCTCTCTGTGTCTCACATAGGGCAGACAGTGGAGTATCCCTCTGGTCTGAAATAGGCAGAGATGGCCAAGTGTCCTGGGATACTTTGGCAGGAGTCTGGCTCTCAGTGGGCAGCTGCAGGGGGTTCACAGAGAGCCAGAGGCTCCTGAGGACAGGACATGTCTCCATAGCATACAAGAAGGCAGGGTCCCCCAACAATCGTTTTGGCATATCGAAGAATGAATTTTAGACAGTTGCCTCCCTGCCTTCTAGACCGTCTTTCTGTGCGGGTCTCCCTGGGGTTAGTGATTAGTTCTCACTGTTTCCTCTTCTGAGACCAGCAAGAGGTTCTGTCTGTGCCAAGTCTTGCTGTAAATACCCTGGTTATGGCCAGGCAATGCATTCCTGGGAGGTGGCACTGCATCTCCTCTAGACCCCTGCGGGGACCAGGAGGGGGTGAAATTTCCTCCTTGTGAAAGCATGGCCTAGACTCACCAGAAATGCAAGCTCTGCCCTCTTCTCTCTACCTCTTCTTTTCCTCTGCCTTTTCTGATCAATGTGTCATGCTAAGAACAGGTTGGTATTATTGGGTGACCGTCAAGTCCAACAGGACACACTAGCAGCAGGTCATGAGCAGGTCATGAGCAAGTCAGGAGCCCCAGAGATGTTGAATTCAGCAGGAAAGGGAAGAGTTAGGGACAGAATGGAGGGGGGGGGGTTTAGTGGGGGGGGTGTCATGTTACAGAAAAGACGACACAGCAGCAGCCTTCTGAAGTCAGGGGACTAATGAAGTCATGTTATTATGTCCACTCTAGGTTTAATATTTTTCATGTGAAAAATTCTAAACTACATGTCTGATTGAACAGAGTAAACATTTGTGTGTGTGTGTGTGTGTGTGTGTGTGTGTGTGTAGGTCAGAGGTCAATCTCCCATCATTCCTTAGGAGCCATCTAGCTTGCCTTTTGAGGCAGGGTCTCTCACTGGGACCTGGTACTTCTTGGTGAGGCAGGCCAGCTGGCTGGTGAAGCCCAAGGACCCACCTGTGCCCACCTCCCCAGCACTGGGGTGACAAGCACGTGCCACCAAGCCTGACTTTTTTTTTTTTGGCTTTTTGAGACAGGGTCTCCCTGTAGCCCCAGCTGGCCTGGAACTCACTCTGTAGACCAGACTGGCCTTGAACTCACAGAGATCTGCTTGCCTCTGCCTCCTGAGTGCTAGGATTAAAGGCGTGTGCCACCACACCTGGCACGGCTGACTTCTTAGGTGCTGGGGATTGAACCCAGGTCCTCATGCTTGTGGAATAAGCACTTAACAAGTACCCAGAGTCAACATTTATCAAGCATTTCCTCCTGTGAGGTTTGAAGTAAGGAATTCAGAGGTGGACGAAGCAACGTTTTTGAGTCCACAAATCCTGTGGTCCAGGATGGGTAAGAAGGTGCTTGGATCTCCCCCTTCCGCTCTCTCCCCCCCTTCCACTCTTCCCTCCTTCCTCCTCTACCCCTCCTCTACTCCTCATTTCCCCTTCTTTTTGTCTTCATGGTCTCTATGTTAGTTATTTGTCTCTGTGCTGCAACAATATGCCTGCCAAAAGCCACTAAAATGGACAGCAGGAGCTCAAGGGAGACACTTCAAGAAGGAGGGAGGGAGGGAGGGAGGGAGAGAGAGAGAGATCAATTTTTGCTCAGCTCACTTTCTTCTTTTTCCTCAGTCCAGGACCCCAGACCCTGTGATGGTACTGCCCACATTTAGACTGAGTCTTTCCACCTCAATTAGCCTAATCTAGATAATCTTTCGTAGGCATGCTCAGAGGTTTGTTTCCATGTGATTCTAAATCCCATAAACTGACAATCCACATTAACTGACACAATCTCCAGTACTGAAAAAGTAGCTCTCTCATGGCCTTGACTACATGGTGCCGGTGTGGGCACTGGACTCCCTTACTACTGGTCACTCTGGGGCAGAGGTCAGTGATTTTTACAAGCCCCACAGCCTATCAGGCAGGAGACATTAAGCAGGGTGAGAGCTTGGTGAATATGTGTGACATGATGAGCCAATTGATGAATAATTGAACATAAGTCAGATAATTTGTACTGGAACTAGTCAACGAGGCTCTGGCATTGGGCAAGAGTCTCCCACAGCTAAGCAGAAAGTTCATGGCACGAGATGGAACTCTAGATTTCTAAAGAAAACACTGTCGGAAGGACTCTCAGCCATCATTAATTAAAAACATGCCCAGCACTAGAGAGCACTCTCTCCCTCTGTTCTCACCCATTGTGGGTGAGTGGCAGATAAGGTGGTGTCTGTACTTCCACTTTGGACCACATTTAATTAAATGCCTACATTGACTGCTTCCTCACACAGCCCATTTTATTTCCTTTCCCTCCTTCCATGCTAAAGAGGGCCAGGGCTAATACTAATGCATATGCTGTTAAACCTTTTTAATTAACTTCAACTTCTTCCAGAGATTTATGTTTAAACAGTAAATTTTTTGTTGATACTCAAATACATAGGCGGCACTCAGAGTGATGTATGAGCACTCTTGTCCTCAAAATGATTCTTCATGAGTTACCACCAGAGACGGTTTCATGAGCCTCTTTTATTAAAATAATAATACTCAGCAAGGCAATAATGCTTTACAACCGGCAGCTAATTAACCCGCCCCACCCCCCCACGGGTCAGCATTAGCATCTGCAGGTTAGAGATATGATCGCCTGGTGGGCCCTCCTACCTTCCAGTCAGCAGTGAACCTGGCTGGGTTGTGCTCGGCATCTGTGAGTAATGATTTTCATTTAAAGTGCATCTTTGTTCTTGGACTGTGGCTCTATCTGTTATTACTGTTATTTATTTCCTTCTTGTTCAGTGCCTCCCCTGTGCTGGGTATCAGGCTGTCTGATCTGCAGGTGACCTCTCACACCAGAACTTCACCAAGCCTCAGAAAATCCGATGGTTTTGAAGCTCTTGTCTACTTGTAAGATCCATTAATTTTCCTAGGACTCTCAATTTGTGCTCCAAGTATTTTTAATCAGGATCTCCATTGTCGATTGTAATTGCAATGCAGCAACACTTTGCCAACAAAACCAGTGTACCTACCCAAGTTCCTGTTCTATTCTTCATGTTGAGACAACACTTTCACTGTGAGCCCGTGCAGCTATACTCCATGTTGTATCACCAGTGAGCCAATTATTTCAATTTTGGCATCAGATTCAGAAGAGGGTTTAATGATTCTCAATGGTATAAACTGAAGTTTTATTCCTACAGCAATTTAGTAATGATGATGGCACTTAAGCATTTAGAATATATTTTTCACCTTCCTACCCTGACAAACAGGCCCAGACAATCAGTCCAGACACTTCTCTGGACTGCCACATCAACACCATTTTGCAGAGTTAGGAAGCCGAGGTTATCTAGACCTGTTCCTCTGTCAGGGGCTCAGGGAAGAGAATCCCCAAGACCCCCAGGCCCCCCCTGATATTCGGGTGGACATCAGAACAAGGTCTCAGGTCTTGCACATTCATGTTAACTAATTTATTCACATGTTCATTAAATATTTAATGAGTTTCTACTAAGTAAAGAAACTGCCCCAGGAGAGAGCCAAGATGTACCAGGCATATTCTTTTTCCTCTAATCAAATTCAATTCCACCCCGCACCTTCAAGCTGGGTTCCAAGTTATTTGAGTACTTCATTTATGCATATGTTTGCTCCAGCCATTTGGCAAACATTTATCAGGCACCTCCTAGGTATAAGCGATTCTTCAGGGAGCTGAACAGTTTACAGAGAAGGTCTAATCTGTCGGCAAATCCCATTGGCCCTTCCTTTAGCAGTGATTTGGGAATCTCTTCATTTCTTACCCTCCCTGGCTTCACTCTGGAACAAGTCACAGTGACCCCCAGGGCATTAGTGAAGCAAGTACAGTTCTGGCTGTGTGCACAAGGATTAACTAAAGGAGAGGACATGCCCTGGGTGTGGGGGGCACCCTCCCCTGGGCTGGTGTAAGAAGAGTAAAGAGGACAGAGCGAGCTGAGGACCAGCTTCTGCTCCCTGACTCTGGATGCACTGTGGCCTCCTGCTCCTGTCACTGTGCCTTTCCTCAGACTGTGAGCCCCAGCAAATCCTTCCTCCCTTAAGATGCTTTTGTCAACGATGGGAAAAGTAACATCTCCTTCTGCCCTGCCTCATGATCTGTCAATTCTCAACATGGAAGAAAAGTCTTTTAAAAAGCTAAAAAAAAAAAAAAAGCCAGGCGTGGTGGTGCACGCCTTTAATCCTAGCACTTGGGAGGCAGAGACAGGCGGATCTTTGTGAGTTCAAGGCCAGCCTGGTCTACAGAGTGAATTCCAGGACAGCTGGGGCTATATGGAGACCCTGTCTCGAAAAGAGAAAAAAAAAAAAAAAAAAAAGCTAAGTTAGGTGGTGCCATTTCTTTCTTCACACTGCTCTGGGGGTTTTCCCTCTCACTAGAAGGTCAAAACCTGTGCTGGGCAGAGTGCTCTATGGTCTTCCTTTTATTCATTCTGCTTCAATTGCTCTAGCCTTTATTCTTCTCCAAACACACCAGACAATTTCCTGCCACAGGATCTTTGCACATATGTTCTGTCCTTTAGGACATTACCCTGTCGTCAGCTTCACTGAGCTCCCCTGTCAGCCTGAAATTCTCACCTACAGTGGGACTCCATATTGCTTCCTCTGCCCTGACTCCACAGTGTGGAGTCATGTTTTTTCCATATTTATTTTATGTCCCTCCCTATTAGAATGTAAATTCCACAAAGGCTTAGATATTTGTCTGATTTATTTACTGATAGACTAAGGCCAGGCACACAGATACTTGAAAATATTTGTTTACTATATATGTATATAATGAAAATATGTAATGAATAATAAATAATAAACACCATCACAGTCTTCAAGGAATATACAATGAATCAGAAACTATGTATAAAATTAAGCAAGGAGCTTTCCTTTAAGAAAGTTAGCTATAGGGCTGTAGAGATGGCCTAGCAGTTAAGAGCACTGACTGCTCTTGCAGAGGACCCGGGTTCGATCCCCAGCACCCACATGGCGGCTGAGAACCATCTTTAACTCCAGTTCCAGGGGAATCCCCCTTCTGACCTCCAAGGCATTGCTCGACACATGCAGACAGTACACTCATACACATAAAAAATAAATTAAAAAAAGTTAGCAATAATTGTACTATATAGGACACCATAGGTACTTATTTAAACATAACAACAACAACCACAACAACAACAGAAAAGACTGCGTCAAAGAACTGACTGAAACTGTGAACTTCTGCTCGAAACAGTCAACTTCTATATTTGAGAATTTTGAGAAAGACTGAGAAAGAGATGAAAAACACATGTTTGACAGAATGCATGAGCTCTGGTGGGGTGGGGGGTTAGGGAGGGGGATGCGGATCTAGATTTGATTTGTAACATAATCTTATACAAAATATATATAAAACAAAAAAGATATAAAACATCATGGACATTATTATCACTAGAAAAAATGAATAAAAAAGGAAAGTTAGCTATGATAGTTCAAAGGGTAGTCAATTTATTTTGCCTTCTTGCAAATAAATTGTCTACCCTTTGAATTTATCATGACCCTGATAAAAACCACTGTCCTAGAGTTACAGGTGTGTCATGTCAGGAGAGAGCTGTAATCTGTGTGGAAGGGAGACAGGAATTCCTTGCTATCGTATTCTTGATGGGCCCAAGAAAGGCTGTTGGGACTCCGTGACTGGGCACCAACTGCAGCATCTCCTGGAGCCCCGGTGGCCACTGCAGAGGTCAGCCCTCTCCATTCTCCCACGTCTCACTAACCAGCTCCAGTGAGGAATCAACCCTGAATCCCACGCAGGGCTCTTGCTGAGGACTGGTGGCCGCTTTCTGCAGATGTCAGTGGTGAGTATCTGGGGGAGACAAAGTCTTGTCATTTCTTCCAGCTGATCTTGACAAGAGATGTCAGGTTAGAGCTAGTTAGCCTGGCTGGATCCTGAGGATAAATCTCTTATTTTGGTAGCACTTTAAAATAAGTGGCAGCAGTTCATGCATAATTACTTCTGAATTATCTAGGGGATTCATCAGGTTTGATTATAGATGCATAATGAATTTACCAAATTTGAGGGAGATATTAATTCCATATGAAACCTCACAATTCATTCATGTGCCATTTGTTTTCATTCCTTTTTTATAATAAGCTAATTAGTTTAAATTATTTGTACTTGTACAAGGTCTTGAAACACATATAAGGAATGATTATACTAGAGAACCCAATAAATGAGAAGCTTTAGAGACAGCATTAATTGTGATAAAGGGTTCATAAAGCAGTGGATGTTCAATTTTCCCATTTGGGGTGGTAATAATAGGTCTAATCATGACACCTCCATAAAGTCGTGGGAAGTCCCTAATTAACATTTCTGAATTCAGATATTTAAAAGAAGGTGGGAGAAGCCATTGTGCCATCTGAAAGATGAGGCAAAGAGGGAGTTCGACCTTGTGCTAAGCAAAGAAGAAAAGATGAACCAGTGAGGGCTTGTTAGTTCTGTGCACTCGTGACCTCTGTCTGTCTGGAGGATTCTGTTGTGAAGAACCCAACCTTCCAGGGGTCCCTGGTAGACCACAGTTTCTGTCTTTCAGGATGGAAGGTAGGCTTTGGAAAGGCCCCAGCATCTGCTGACTCTGTTGTTATTTATGCAGCACAGACTCCTTCTGGCCAATGAGCCTAGGCTGCTGTTTGTGTGTCTGGTGGCTGTCAATTCTCTTCTTAGGGCATGAGGAGCAGCAGGGCTGCTCTGGAAAGTTCTTCCAGGGACTCTTTGGAAACAGCAGTAAGAGGTGTTGTATCTTGGGCACATTCCTAGGGCTGGACAGGCTGGGGTATAACTAAGTGGTAATGGGGTAAATGGGGTGTAACATAGATGCCTGTGATGTGTGAGGCTCCAGGCTCAGTCCCTACCATGACAAAGAAAAAAGCAGTGCTAGGTAAGTGCTAGGTACTTGATGTACTAGGTATTAATGTACCTGTAATTTCATCCTCATAAGAGGCCCATAGGGTAGACATGATTATTATTTCCAGAGGCTAAGGACATGTGTATAAGCGCTCATGTAACTCACTTGTCCATTTAATCAGTAGTGGAGCTGGGCTTTTGGCTAGGTCTGATCCTGAGATAGGAACTCGCATGCTGTGCTGTATGGCTCCCAATATTCCCTGATGTCCCCAAACATCAGTCCGGCTATCACAACCCTATCACTACTATCCTTCTTGGTATAGTAATGCATGGGCAGCCCAGGTTGACTTGGAATTTACTATGAAGCCCAGGATGGCTTTGAACTCACAACCCTCCAGCTTTAGATTACAGAGTATTGGGATTTCAGATGTGTGCTGCCATACCCAGCTCTTCCCTGAAATTTTAACCTCAGACTGTTTCTTTAGAACACCCATCAGGACTTTCCACTTCTTTGCCTGAGGTTCCTCTCCATGAAACAAAAGCTCCCTCACCGGTCCCCTATTGCTATTGGGAAAAGCTATTCAGGGGTTAATGCAGAAATAAGTTCTGCTTTGGAGGAGACACCAGTTTAATTTATATTTGATTAAAAAAGTCATTCATTCATGCATTCAGCAGCCGGTATTTGTTAAATGTCTCCTCCACTCTTAATTGGGTTTTGTTGAGGTGGGGGGAGGAGAAGGAAGAGAGCAGGTATAATAAAGCTTCTGCCAGACACCTTGTTTATAATTTTCTTGTGAAGAATATATGTACACTGCTGAAAAGTTAAGTAAACAAGAGAGTGATTGAATAACCAGGCGAGGGAGAGATGCGGACGGCGAGCTTTCTCCAGCAAAATGGAGCAGACATGGCCTGCCATGGTCAGCAAAAGTGTGTAGAGGAAGTAGGATGAGGCGGCTCAGTGGAGGATGGACAGGGACAGGATGGCAGAAGGACCGCCAGCTGGACCCTGTCAGAAAACCAACCCCTTGTCCTTCCTCAGTCTGTACCTAGACATTTTACTGGGGGTTGCGGGGCAAACACTGTCTAGTGTCTTCACTGTAAGATGGAGATAAAGGCACATTAGGGTCCTCGCTAGGGAAGTGCATGTGAGATGGCTCTGCAAGATGTGAAAGGTGATCCAAATTCCACACCCCTCCGAGCCGTGGGAGAAGGCGTGACGCAACAAGCACCATTCATAAAGATGAATCTGAGTTCACCCTTGGGAGAAGGTCTTTCAAAATCCCCTGGACATGAAGCCACAACTCTACACATCCAGCCTTCATAGAGATTAGCCAGAACAACCACGGAGCCCAAATGACCAGAGGGATCAGCTGGGGATGTGCGGCAAGAGCAAGGTGGGTCCCGAAGTTTCCCTGATATTGCATGGGAGTGTGTAGTGGAGTCCTGGGAGGCTTCAAGATTTTCTTGTTTCTTATGTTTTCAATAGAAAATGCCAACTTGTTCTACAATAGTCATATTCAATAGCATCAAAAAAGAAGACTTGGGAAAAATGCCTGTAATATCCTCTAAGCACTTCAGGGGAAGATACAACAACTTCTTCCTGGAGGGTCACCTCCTTGGGGTGAGGGGAAAAACCCGACATAGGTCTCACCTGTGGTCATGGTGAAGCCACAGTCTTCCATTATAGAATCTCACACTCTTGAATCTTCCTATCATGAACCCCTGGTTCCAAGCCCTGACCCAATAATTTCTCGTTTGAGCTGTTGGATGGTCTTTGGATGTCTGCACCCAGCTGCATGAGGCTGGCAGTGAGGGCTCGTGGTTAGAGGGGCTTCTTCAGTGGGAACACAGATCTATTTGTAAAAGATGCTGAGGATATGTTTTCTCCTTTGTAGCTGGGACTTTTTACCCATTTAGCGATAAGATGAGGAATGAACCAGAGAACATGGACCTGGGATAGTTAACCTGAAAGGAATTGTCAATGAGGAACTAACTTCTTGTTTCTTCTACTTCAGGCAGCTGCCTGAAAATACTCAAGAGAGAGGATTGGTCTTTCTGGGAAGAAGACTTCAGGAGAAGAATTCATGGGGTAGGAACAAGAGAAGGATCAAGGAAGACTGAGAACCTTCTTTTGCCTTCCCTGCACTAGGAACACAATGGCTCTCATGCCTCATCTTACCTCTGTCTGGAGGGGTGTTTGCTTGGCCACCTTGGGGCAACTCTGCAGCTGACATGTGGGCGGTCTGAGTCCTTCTGCTTCCTGCCTTGTCTTTAGTTTTGCATAGTTAACCCTCTACTCCCTCTCTTTTCCATACTGCCTCAATATGTCTTAATTTTTAAGAATATGCTTATTTTAAGGATTTCTTTAAAGTTTTACATCCTATTCCTCAGTTGTATCTCCATGAAGGTCAGGAGGTGGCAGTGGGCTTCTTGTTCAGCCCAGAGGTAACTCCTTGCTCTCGTGGCCTTCAGAAAATAGCCACCCTGCCTCGTCCTAAGTAGGAGGAAAGGGGACATGGAGCCTCATCCTGGTCAGGCTGCACTGAATATGGATCTGCCCTTCTATGGTGGTAACACCATCTGCCAGTCCCTGTTTTGTGCCTTGTGATTTGGCAGCTCTGGGAAGGTATGTGAGAGGCAGAAGGAAGGGTGGGACTGGGGCTCAGGGAAGGGGTAGGAGAAGAGATAAGTGAATTCAGTCAGGATAATTTTTCCTGATGTCAAGCCTCACCCAGGAGAGCTTTCTACTGTTGCTTGCTTTTATCTGGAAAACAATACGTGCAGTATCTCTGAAAATTAGGTCAGGGCCCTCAATGGTAGGGGCTTGCCAAGCTGTGAACTGCCTGCATCCTTGGTGGTTTTGCAAGACACTCTGCTCTGACAAATGTCTCTTTTGTTTCCCTGAAGTCTCACTTGCTGATGCTTTGTGCTGCTCTTTTCTTTTGGTGTCCCTATGGACAACTGAATTTGGAAGGTAAGAAAAAAAAAATCCCTGCTTGTCAACTCCAAAGCTCTCTTTCCCCTCCTGTTTCAAGGTTGCTTTCCTCCCTGCTGTGCCATCTCTGTGGGGACTGGAAGCCACTTTGAGGAGGGCGTGGACCTGCATTCTTGTCATCCCTGCAGAAGGATATGCCAATCTGTGCCAGGAGCCTTAGGAAGGCTGGAGCAGACTCTGTCAGGGTTTACAGTGTCAGGAGGAAGTCCTAAACTGAAAATCAGGAGAAGCTTTATGGCTTGGTCTCTGTAGGCTTGTCCTGACCCAAATTTCCTTGTGGTGAAGGGTGACAAAAATCTTGCCCACTCTGCTGAGAAGGGGCAACGGAAGCAGCAGCAGCCAGCACACTTCACTTCTTTCAATTCTGAAGGCAACATGACTTTCTTACTCTTTTAGTTCCTGGCATTGTTGTTACTGGATGGTCATCAGATAATATAACACTTTAAACCTATGGAGTACATGTAGCTGGGGTGGTGATGGATTGTTGGAAGGTGATCAGAACCCTCTAGGAGTGGGTGGAAAGGAACGGTGGAGCTAGGAAAGTCTGGTGAATTCACCCCATCCTGTCCTGCCCATTATCTCTGCCCTGCAAAGGGGTGAAAACAAGGTGATCCACAAGCAGAAGCTCAGCAGTTGTTCCCAGGAGAGTATCTTTGGGTGTGCGCGGTCAGGGGTGCTATCCAGTGAGTGAGGCCTCTGACGTCACAGGATGTGTCTGGGCTCTCTGTTAGATCTCAGGCCAGTTCCACCATCAAGAGCACTGGGCTTCATTTCTTTCCTTTACAAAAGGATTTAAAGAAGAGATCGCAGGGCTGTGAGATGGCTTCATGGGTCAAGGCAGTTGCAGCAAGCTTGACTACCAACCTGAGTTCTATTCCCAGAATGCACTTGGTGGAAGGAGAGAAATGACTCTTCTAAGTTGTTCTCTGACCACATGTGTGCCATGTGATGCCCCTATGTGCACACGCCTGCTTGTGCATGTACACACACATACACAAATAAACAAATGTAGCAAAAACCCAAAGACATGAAACTCTTAAAAAAGATAACCTGGGACAAACAACAACCTGCCAAAGTTTTTAGTTCTGATTTTGATTATTTTCTCATGTTTGGTAAGGAAGTAGAGTAACGATACTGTATTAGTCACTTTTCTGTTGCTGTGATAAATCACCATGACCAAAGGAACTTATAAAAGGAAGAGTTTATTTGAGCTTATGATTGACAGTTCCAGGGAATTAGAGTCCATTGTGGTGGGAGGCATGGTGGCTGGAGCAGCAAGCCAAGGGTCACATCTCGCAAAGAGCACAGGAAGCAGAGAGAGTGACTGGAGACAACAAGGCTTGTTAAACTCACTAAGCCTGCTCCCAGTGACATACTTCCTCTAGTATGGCCACACCTTCTAAGACCTCCAAGAACAGTGCCACCAACTGGAGACAAATGTCTGAATACTGAAAGCCTATGGGGGATACTCATTCAAACCACCACAGATACCATGGTGTGACTATGTCTTCTTTGAAGTTCAGGTGTTATCACGCTGGTAGAATTTTTTCATTTTTTAAATTGTGTGTATGAGTGTTTTTGCCTGCATGTATGTAAGTGTACCAATGTTATGCAATGCTTTCCTGCTAGGAGAGAGTATGGGATCTCCTGGAACTGGAGTTATAGACAATTTTTAGCTGCCATCTGGGTCCTAGAACTGAACCCAGCCCCTCTGCAAGAGCAGACTATACTCTTAACCACTGAGCCATCTCTCCAGCCCCCAAATGTTGGCAGTATTAACGGGGCCTCTTACCAAAGGAGCTGGTATGAGAAATGGGAAAGGACATCTCCTTTCTCTTCCACATTGCTTATTCTACTCGGGCGTTGGTTCAGCCAGCACCTACCCTACAAGCCTGCGCATAGCATGGCTCCAACCATTTGCCCTTGGACTGGTTCACTTGACACACTGAAACACATTGGCAAACTACTTATTAGGTGGGGTTCATCTCAGTTTTTGGTACTTTTCTAGTTGGGCCATTCAGGGTCTTAAGGTTTTTTAAAGGCCCAAACTGCTTCTGCAGACAGTAAGTCAGTGCAGAGGCCAAGCAGGAAGGCCTGGGACTCAGCCACTCTGCCCTTTCCCCTGCCTGTCCTTCATTTATACAGACTCCGTATGTCATAAAAAATTAACTTAAGATCCAAACTTTGGAAGTACTATTCTGGGTTTTCTAGAGACTCAGAAGAAAATATTTATCTCAGTCTGCTCTGTGCTGCTATAACAAAATACCACAAATTGAGTGATTTACAATAAAATAGATTTATTTCTGGCTGGAGGCTGAGAAGTCCAAGATCAAGGTGCCAGGCTTGTTTGTGAGGGCTGTTCTCTGTTTCCAAGATGGCACCTTGTGAGGGCTGCTTTCTACCTTCAATGTGGCACCTTGATGCCTCCCAGGAATTCTGTGTGCTCATGTGACAGCAGGACAGAACAGGAGGACAACCCCCTTTAACCCCATGGAGCCCCTTTGTAAGAGAACCTAAAGTGTAGAACCACTGGGCTGCTGATGGGCTGGGAGTAAAGCTGAAGAAAGGAGCGATGACACTGGTGGAGTCAGTGTGGCTCTGGCCCAGAGAGGAGGGGAGGACCTGAATGGGCTCAGGTGGGAGGACCACCTGGGCTTCCTGTGGTGCTATCAGGTGAGCCTACAGCTGATTCTGTCCATGCAGAGACCTGGGCTGGGTTTATTCCTGCCATACTCTGATAATTCCACAGCATCTTTCCCTTTTGCTCTGTTTGCTTTTTTGGAAAAATCTAATATAATTTTAATACTATCTGCTGGAAAAGACAAGGCAACAGTTCAACAGGGTTAAGGCCAAACTTGGTGAGGCCATTTAGGGATTGCTTCACAAGGTGCCCATTTAACTGAGAGGCTCACTCTGTCCCTTTGTGGCTCATTCCCTATTCTGCTTCTGGAGGAGTCCAGTCAGCTTCTCCCACCTTAGGCTCCCTTCCCAGGGAAGACTCTTTAAGACTCATGGCTTGAATGCCCAAGTACCAGGTGCAGCCATATCTGTCATGATAATGCACAAAGAAGTCATTGTTCTACAGAACTGGTGGTGCTCTCCATGGTCCTGAAGGAAGCAACCATTTACTTCATTTGTGTGCAACAGTGGCTATGCTCAGCTTCAAAGAAATCATTGCTTTATATATGTCAAGACACGGGACCTTTAATTCTCCAGGGAAATGCATACTCCCCCCAACTTCCTAAGCCACTTTTATGAAAAATCTCAGATGACACTTTAGGAGGGACAAAGGGCTTTCTGTGCTCCTTATTCCTCATCTTAGGGGTGGGGGTGACTCAGGGATGTACCTCGCAATTTCCATGATCCACTGGTGTCTCTGTAATGAATGTTCACCACAGTGGTGGCCTCATTTAGCCTAATAACCTCAGCAAGGTAATATTTGATTTGTGCTAAGTATCTGATTAAACAACATAAAGTATTTAACCTATTGATCTTTTATACCTTGCCAGCCCTGTGTTCCTGGATATACTTTAATTACTGACTTGGACAGCTTTCCAGAATGGGCTTTGCATCTTGTTAAGCCCTTTCTTTGCCCTTAGGGTTCCTGTCTTCCCCTTCTTGTTTCTTCTAGGCTGTTGTTTCACTGCTTCACCTCCTGCTCCTTCGTCAGAGCTACTTAGTTCTGCCTGGAGACTGACAATTCAGTTTATCTGTGGTAGGTAGGGATCCTTTATGTGACCATGAATTCTCTTCCTTGTTCTGCAAAGTCAACGATCCCATAAGCAACAGGACTTGCTACTCTGTCCCCCCCTGATCCTTGGGGATTTCTCCCAGGTGACAACCTTGCTTGAGACCATGGGTCACAGCTGTTGGGTTGACCTTGCCCTCCTATCTCACAAGAAGGAGAAGCCAATGGCCATTCATCAAGAGGACTCACGGGAAGCTATTCGGGCTGGCCAATTAACTAGTCACTACCTGAAACTACTTAGAAAACTAAAGAAAATCAGGCTTTTCCCCCTCTTGCCTGAAAAGATATAGTCATGAATGTTAATAATAATTAGTTGATTTACATGCAGTCTTTCCTTCAAGAGTCTCAGACATGCTGGGTTTGTTTAGTTTCTTTCTCTTATTTTAAAAATTGGCTCTAAAAATGCTTAGATGACTTCTCCATGGGTCCTCTCTAAATGAGAATAACACCTCATAGGATTAAGAGAATTCAATCAGAAAATTCATGTGGAACACTTATCATAATGCTTACCACCTAGTAAGTACTCAATAAATAGAAACTATTATTATTGTATCATCTAAGTCAGTGACTCATCATTTGCCCATGAAGTTCTGGATATTGTCAGGGTGGGAAGATGCTACACTGGTCCAAGTAACTGAATACTTTCCCTAAGCTCCTCAAAGAAGACCATCCTATCCTGACATCTCTATAGGCCTATCACAAGTCAGTTTTGGAGCAAAGATAGTGAGGGGGGGGAAGAGACCCCCAAAAGACAAGTATTCATCTTTACACAGGTCACTGCTCAAAGTCAGATTGGAAGTATAGTGAGTGTGATGGTTTGTTTCAATTGTTGCCTTGACACCAGGTAGAATCACCTGAGATGAGAGTTCCCTTGGAGGACTATTTAGATCAGGTTGGCCTGTGGAAATGCCTTGATTATTTTAATTGAGGTAGAAGACTTGCCCACTGCAGGTGACCCTGTTCCCTGGGCAAGAGGTTCTGAATTGTTTAAGAGTGGAGGAAGGGAGCTGGGCATGCACACACATTAGTTCCTTGCTCTCTCCCCTTGACTGACTGTGGGTGTACTGTGACTAGCTGTTTTAACTTCTTGCCTTCTTGACTTCTCCAAAATGATGGCCTGCAATCTGGATTATGAACCAAATAACCCCTTTCTCCCTTAAGTTGCCTTGGGTATTTTTATCATAGAAACAGGAAAAGAAACTAAGTCAGAATGGCGGTCTAAACAGAGCCTCCCAGAGTTCCTTCTAAAAGGTGATTTGCTGGATAACAGGGTGAATTAAAGGACATCTCCCTGCCAGACTAACTGAGCTGGGGTTTTTGCGAGGAAGATCTGGGCATTTCAATAACTGATTCTGCTGCATGGTAAGAGTAATGCGCTCCCAAAGACAACGCCAAACTTGTAATAAACTCTGCAGAAAAGCTGGAGGCTGTTGAGTAATTATTTTGCCTGAGCATCTGATAAGCTCCCCAATAAAAGTTTGAATTTTGAGGTCACTACCAGGTAGGGGCAAATGTACAGCTTGCAGAGAGTGGCTGGGAGACCTCCTGATACTCCTGCTTTGGGGCAGATACTGGTCACCTGACAATCTCAAGACTTCCCTGAGAGAAGAGGTGTCCACAGACCTTCACAACAGAGCTCCCTGCCCTTTTGATGGTGTCTGTGAGTGGAGTTCCTTTACTCCATCTTGCCTTCTGTCAGTCACTCATGGTGAAATTGAGACACTTATTCCCACTTCCTGATAACAATCAGGTCAGTGAAAGTAAACACCCCAGTCAGCCCATGGAAGACACACGGCTCTGGACATATTCATGTGTGTGCATACTTATATGTGCTGCATTACTGCTGTTATTCCAAAGCCACTAAAAGTGATTTTCGGATAATCTGCTGTTTTGGATATCTTGCACCAGTGCGCTCCCCATTAGCGTGGGTGGTTGAGGACTGACTATGTGTCTTGGACCTTTTCCAAGCAGGGAACCCATTGCCTGGAATGATCTGGGCTTCCCAAGAGAGCAGAGCAAGCAGAGGGAAGCAACAAGGTGGCGTCCATTGGAGGAAGAGTAAACTTTTAAGGGTGGTTGAGGACTGACTATGTGTCTTGGACCTTTTCCAAGCAGGGAACCCATTGCCTGGAATGATCTGGGCTTCCCAAGAGAGCAGAGCAAGCAGAGGGAAGCATCAAGGTGGCGTCCATTGGAGGAAGAGTAAACTTTTAAGGATGATCTGCCCATTCCCAGGCCAGAGAAGCTATCCTGTTTGATGTGTCCCATTGATTGCCAAGTCAGTAAACTGTAAAACTATCCCCCAGCTAGAACATGCAATGACTCTGAGAAAGAGGAGGCCTGGTTAGTAAAGGAGGAAGCCATCCAACGGCCAATAAAAGATGCAATGTGGTTTTCCTTGGGCTGTGTATCAGCACGCTCCTGGAGACTATATGAGACAGGGCAAACAGCCATATGCTCGCTTTGACGCTTTGACTTTGCATAGTGAGGATGAGATAGGAGGTAGTGGGGAAATCACACAAGGCTGGGTAAAGGCTTGTGCACTGGTTAGTTTTTGTCAGTTTGACACAACTTGAGTCACCTGGGAAGAGGGACGCTCAACTGAGGAATCTTCTCTGTCAGACTGGCATTTCCTTAATTGGTAATTGAGGTAGGAGGCTCAGCTTACTGTGAGCAGCGCCATCCTTGGGTGGGTGTGCCTGGGCTGTATAAGGAAGGGAGTTAAACAAACCAGGGGAAACTCGCCAGTAAGTAGTTTTCCTCCATGGCCTGTGCTTCAGTTTTTGCTTTGAACTCCTGTCTTCATTTCCCTTGCTGATGAACTGTAACCTGTAGGATAAAATAAAACTTTCCTTTTGGTTATGGTGTTTATCACAGCAACAGAAATGCAAATGGTTTCTCTGTGTAGCCCTGGATGGCCTGGGACTCTCTATGTAGATCAGGCTGGCCTAACCGTCTACAGAAGCCTAGTCTCTATAGAAACCTCCCCTTACGTGCCTGGTCGCTCTCTTTTGTCTTATGACATCATGGTAAAATATCCCTAAAAGATCTCAAAACAAAAACATGATTAGAAATAAACAAAACAACAACATGAAGAAATCTTCAAACAAGAAAAATACCTGAAATAGTAACAACAGCTGGAAGTAGGAAGTTATAAGCATGTTTTAGATGGTGTCATTTTTCTTATGATGCAAACTCCCAAATGGCACAAGCACTGTCTTTTGGAATAAATAGCAAATGGCAGAGGGTCATGCCTTGTGTGAGTTTCTGATAAGTATTGTTTGGTTGTATGCTGTTTATCACAAAGACAACAGCTAATATTGTCAGACAGACTCACGAGTAGCTGCCTTTTGCAAGAAGAATGAGAGGTTCTAGAAACTTCACAATTCTGTGTTCTATCTCAACAATAAGAAATGAGTCCCCTGGGCTGAGGGTTTTGGGGGAGGCGGAGGAGTTCCTCAGGAAGGTCACAAAATCCGTGCTAAGGGTTAAACTGTGCTCATGAGGTCTTTACTGTGTATGTGTTCTCTATTAGCCAAAGATCTGTTGACTCCATTTGTACCTGCTCAAGCCCTGGCCCTGTCTTCCTGTGACAGCTGGAGAATGTGAACTAGGATGACTGCATGGTGGGTTCTCTGGCAGCTGTCAACAGCTTTGGGTATGGAGCTAGACATAGCAGTTTTCACCATTGGCTCACATCACGATCTCCTAGGGGAGCCAAGAAAAGGTGTTGACTCCAATTTCTACCACCAAAGATTCTGACTTACCCAGCCTGAGTAATTTTATACAGCACCTGGGAGATTTTAATGTGTAAGATGAACCAAAGCCAAGCCAAAGCTGCCTCGCTGGTGGAGGAAGAACAGCGCCAGGAGACTCTGCTTCAATTCGCGAGGCTGACGATCAAGCATGGATTCTGAAGCAACATTTCTCATCTTTATAAGATGCCAAGAAATAAATGGACGTGGGGGATGGGGTGTAGACAGGAGAGACGAAGGGGAAAACGAGAAAAAATAAGAGAGCCAAGAAGCTGACTGAAAGGAGATAAATAAGTTGGAGTTTCCTTAAACAGTCTTTGCAGCCAGGGTCTGAAAGGTGAAGGATGTGCTTGCTGTAGCTGGTGAAAGAAGTATGGCTTGTGACGATGCAGTGTTTCTGCTCTCGATCTCTAGGGAGCCAGGCAACTGGTGAAGAGCAATATTAAGGACTCATAAAAAACAAAAATGCATCCTTATGACTAAATGCCCATTACTATAGCAATTGTAAATGACCTTGGGGAATCTGCCCCTTGACTATGAAAAATCAAACCAGAAAATAGGGGTGGGTTGTGGGTTCCTTGGAGAACATTAAAGGCTGCAGGAGTCTTCTTTCCATTACTGTGACAAAATACTTGAGATAAACTACCTTACAGGAGGAAAGGGTTATCTGGCTCGTGGTTTCGATCTACAGTTGCTTGGCCCTGCTGCTTTGGGCCTGGAGTGGTGCAGGGCACCATGGCAGGAGCACATGGAGGAAGCCTTTCCACTCATAGTGGCTGGGAAACAAAGAGGGGAAGAGGAGCTGGGGTTCCCATGTTCTTTTGAAGGGCATGCCCCAGTGACATAGCTTCTCTTTTTTAGGCCCTTTGTCCGAGAGGCTTTACCACCTCTCAGTAGTGCCATAGGGCAACGAGCAAACCTCCACCTCGTGGGCTTCTGGAGAACATATGCACACCATGACAAAGCTGATGAATGTTGTGCACTGTAATGCTAGAGATGTCAAAGCAGTGTGTGGCATAATGAAGAAGTGACCTATGGGCAGAGAACTGAGAAGAGAACCAGCGGGCCTCTCAGCTTCAAGCAGCGTCTCGGTGTCAGCTGCTAAGTAGAGGACTTCGCTTCCTTCAAGGCTATCTCTTCATTCTTTGCTTCATCTCTCCTCTTCTTACTCATGTTTCTACTCAAAACAGGATCACAGCACCCACACTCCCACTCTCTCCAGAAGAGCCAATGTCTATGGCGCTCAGCAGGGCATGGACTACAGGGAGAGCACAGAGAGCTCCACTCGCAGGATCCATGAGGATGGGGTGTGGGGAGCATGAGTTGTCAGGGGAGGGACATGGAGGAAGTTTCTATATCATGCTGGGCTTTAACAAGATGGAACCATTGACTGCTTCTCTCCTCCAGCCCCCTCCCGTGTTCCCCTGGGTGGTGCAGGCTCCTTTATTCAGGATAGATGGATCCGCTTGTTGTGATTAAAATACCTCCTGGGAGCAGATGCTTCTGTGTCTCTCTGGAAGATGCAGAAATAGCAGGGGATGGCAGTTTCCCATAGAAGCAGCACATGAAACGCTAGGGCATGGCCCCTCAGTCCCTGGGTTTCTAACCTCAGAGCCCGCGGCTCCCTGTCTCAGCTTCCCAGTCCATCTGAGCAACAGGAGAGTAAGGCGTTTGCATGCTGCTTCTGGAACTCCCTGGAAATTCTGGATTTCTGAGTGGGAAGGCCAGGCATGTGGAATGAGATTTTCCCACAGAGCCGCTGGAGGACCAGTCCAATCTGCAGGTCTCCAGGGCCAGGCCAGTACAGGAATGCAAGAGGCCTGGGCATTGGAAGGCGTTTGCCTGAGTGTGTGTGTCTGTGCTTCTGAGCCCAGGCCCCTGGCACCAGGGAAATTAACCAGACTCTGTGTGCTGTGGGGATTGAGCATGGCAGCCTAATCAAGGCTTAGTTTTTCATTAAAATTTCCATTAATACTGACGTTGTTTAGATCAAGTTGAATGGGAATACCCACAATGCACCTTCCATTCTCCATCACCATTCTGGGGATCGAAGGGAGGGGTTGCGCGTCTACTGGGTGATTAGCACTTCCCACCCCCGTGGTTATCTTCATCCCCAGCATCTGCCACGCAGAATGGACAAAGTACAAAGAGCATCACCAAGAATTCCTCTCATCCTATGTGAATATTGAAGAAGGCATGGATGTAAGAGGAGGCAGGCAGAGAGATAACGCAAAGTATGGTGAGACTCAGATGCAGGCTTCATATTTTCAGCCCAGGGAATCACCTACCTCTTCCTACCTGGCCTCCTCCAAAGAGACTGCTGCAGTGACATGCCTGGAGCATTCTCAGGGGGAGGGAAGACATAAGGTCTTTTGTCAGGGATGAGGATGCTGAAATGGATGAAGGAATTCAGGTCACATCTTGTGGAGACATTTCTGTAGCAGAGCCACCAGAGGGGCGCCATCTCTACGAGCCGTGCCTACACCTGCAGCCAGCTTCCTCTTGGAGGTGGACCACTTCTGATCCCTGGTTTATGGGATATCTTGGGCACCCGTGTACTAGTTTCAGGGCTCCTGAAGGCTGGATCAATGCCACCTCACTGAGCTGTGTCTTTTCCTATGCTTGGCTGAGGCCTCAGGATGCTGCTCTCTAGGCCACGACATTTTATGTCTTTCGGTAAGGCTGTGGCTTGGATGTATCTCCCCGAGGCTTCTACGCAGGAAACTCAATCCCCGAACTCATGTTAATGATATTTGAAGGTACTGCCTTTGGTAGGTGTAATGGTTAGTGTTAATCATCAGAATCTAGGATCACCTGGGAGGTGGGTTTTGGGCATGCCTCTGGGGGATTGTCTTGATACATTAATTGCGATCGGAAGATCTGCCCACTGCAGGTGACGCCGTTTCCCTGGCAAGGGATCCTGGACTGTATCAAGAAGAGAGAGTGGACTGAGCATCGAGCATGTATTTATCCTGTTTCCTGATTGGATACATTGTACCCAGCTACCTCAAGCTCCTGTCGCCTTGACTGCCATCACGATGGGCTCTGTCTTGAACTGTGAGCTGAAATAAACCCCTTCTCCTTAAGCTGTTTGTGTCAGGTTTTTTTTTTTTTTTTTTTTTTTTTTTTTTTTCTTAATCACAGCAACAGAAAAGTAATGAAGACAGGTAGTAATCAAGATTAAATGGATCACGATGGTGAGATTTCCCCATGGTTTTAGAAGAAGACCCCAGGGCTGAGATGCTTGCTTTCTCTTGTCTTGTGATGCCCTATCATGAGACAGTAAGAAATCCCCATTAGACTCTGGTGCCACACTGTTCCACGTTCTTGGATGTAGCCCATGCTCTTGAACTTATCCCTTCTAGAACCACGAACTGAATAAATTTGTATTGTTTTATAAACTACTCAGTCTCAGACACATCATTATAGCAACAGAAAATAGACTAAAATAAGTAGAATTACCCTGCCTGCTCTCTCCATAGGTAACCTTTGCTTATCATTCAACGACTAGCTTGAAAACCATTATCCTGCCCGCTCCAGACAGAAATATCTGTAGGCCTATATTACTATAGGCCTACAAACTTCAACACATTCTTTAGAGTATTAGAATTATTTGGGGGCAATCTTTTTTCTCCCTCATACTATGAGCAGAGACCAAATGTTATATATATATAATCTTTCATGCTCAATGTAGGACATACCATATCATATCTTCTTGTAAAACATTTTGAAACTATTGTAAACTTCTCACCACCTGTTTGAGATGAGTCACATATTGTTCATGAGAAAACAATGCCTATACAGAAAAACATGTCCCATTCAGAAATAAACCCAACCCCAGCTAATATAGTCTGCAGTGGTGTGTGTGGGGTAATGTGCTCGACCGACACATTCCATTTGTGACACACCTGTGTCTTGATGGCTGAGCCTGCCAATTCTGAGGGGAGAGTTCTGAGAATATTCAGAATAAGATTCAGTACACTGGCTCTTAGCCAGTGTATGCTCAGGAAGTGTTTCAATAAAAGCATGCTGCTAAGTCTGAATATTTGAGTGCTCCCCAAACTTTACAGGGTGAAATTTTAACTGCCAAAAAGATGGTATTTTAAGGCAGAATGTTTAGGAGCTGATTATATCATGATGGTAGAGCCCTCATGAATGGGTAAGTGCCCTTATACAAGAGGCCCCAGAAAACTGCCTTGTTCCTTTCTCCGTATAAGGACAGTCAGTTCATCTGAGAACCTGACATGGGCCCTCACCAGATACTAAGTCTGCTGGCACATGGGTCTCCAGTTTCCAAGTTACCCAGTGTCCTGGTTTGTCTCCTGTTGCTCTCATAAAACACCCCAGTGAAAGCAATTTAGGGGATAAAGGGTTTATTTAGCTCATGTATTCAAGTCATAGGTTATCACTGTGGGGAAGTCCAGGCGGTAGGAACTTGAAGCAGCTAGCTACATCTGCAGTCAAGAGCAGAGAGAGAATGCGTAGGCTTGCCAGTGTCTCGCTTCCTCTCTCCTTGTCCTTCATTCTGGGATCCAGCCTGGGACGTGGTGCTGCCGCATTCAAGGTGGGTCTTCCCATCTCATTTAACCCAATTAAGAAAAAAATCCCTCATAGTCATGCCTAGAGGCCAAGCTAATCTAGATAATTCCTCACGGAGACTGTCTTCCCAGATGATTATAGCTTATGTCAGGCTGACAATTAAAAACTAGCTACCATAGCCAGTGTGAGGTATTTAACACTTTTTAAGATTTATTTGTGGTGGCACATGCCTTTAATCCTAGCACTTGGGAGGCAGAGGCAGGCGGATCTCTAAAAGGCCAGCCTAGTCTACAGAGTGAGCTCCAGGCCAGCTGGGACTAAAGAGAGACCCTGTCTCAGAAATACCCCCCCCAAAAGATGCCATCAGCAATATCTATTTGGTGTATAAAGGAAGGAGGGCCTTATGGTAGACATGATTTTTTTTGAGTGTGAAATATGTGCTGTTGCTCAGGGTCCCTAACCTCCTTTCTTTCTTAAATTCAGCCCTGCTGTACTTGCTAGCTATGTGCTTTTTGGCAAGTTAATTATGTCCCCGAATCTGGGCTTTTTCTCTGTATTATTTTTATTATTAATATAATTTTGGTTGACAAATCGTAATTGTATGCATTTATGGAAAGCCATATAGAGTAGCTAAATCAAGCTGATCAGCATACTCACCAATTTAGGGGATTTTGTTACAGCAACCCAGATGACCTAACACACATTCTCTGGCCCCTGCAGCAAAGGCCATGGACCTGAAAGTGTGGTGTGGGCTGGCCACCTTCCTTCAGCACTTAGCTGTGTGGCCTTGGGAAGGGTTCCTAACCCCTGTGAATGCCATGTCTCTATTTATAAAATGGAATCATAATCGAGCCTTTTACTTGGGATGGCTATGAGACTTACAGGAGGGAATTTATAGTGAGAGTTTAGGATCATTGATACTCACACAGTACAAATCTAAAGCGCTGTTATTTTAATGGAATCAGAAACCCTGAAGGTATGATCTGGGAATTTTTATTTTCCAAGTGTTACTTAGAGAATTATGATATGTGCCTGTAGCTTAGAATCTCTTGCTTATTAGATGATTTATATTACAAAAATTGAGGAAACACAAATCAATAATAAGGGCTGTAAGATCTTGGTTAACCAGGAAGGGCATGGATTCCTAATATCCAATTTTCATTTGGCTGATTATTTTGACTGATGTTGCTAACTTCCTTGCTGAATCTGTAAGAGAGAGCGTTGGGTTTTACTTCCTGTCCAGATGTCACCTTCTCTTCCTGTAGGAATACAGATGAACGGAAAGTGTCTGAGAAGCTGGGACAAGGAAGGCAACGGTCAGCTCATCACCAACCGTGGAGCTAGATAGAGGGTCCATCATCCCTAGAGTCCTCTGGGGTTGTTGAGCTACCTCAGAGTTCACCATGATGGGAGCATATGAATGATTATTGACCAAGAAACCCTTTTCTCAGTTAAAGCATCAAAGAACTATTTTCACTTCCCTGGCAAAAGGAAAACAGTATGCAGTATAATTTTTGAGTCTCTTCACTAACTCTGCTCCTCTTTTGTGGCCTGTTATTAATTCTGAGGGTTGAACACAACTCTATTTTCTTTAAGGTGAAGTTTTAAACTTCACTCATTTCATTTATATTGGGAGTGAGAACTTTTATCAGAGGAACCCTGGTGTTGAGGAGTCAGTCACAGAAGTATAGATCTGCCGTGGCTTAGGGAGCATTGCGGAAGACGGAGCAGAAAGATCGTAAGAGCCAAGGATGGTGCATGAACATCGAGAAGTAGTGGCTTACAGTCAACTGTAAGCTTTCACATGTGATCTTGTGGCAATGTTGGCATCAGGCATGAGACCCATGCCAGCTGGGACAAGGTCTCAAAGTGGAGCAAGAGAAATGGGTGGGGGACTGGCTCTGGACTGAGTACTTCTGGGTGAAGAAGAGTATGCCTTACCTAGGATTTATAGATGTGCTTACTAGACTGTAGTGGATCTATTTGCACATTAAGATGTCTGGGTTTGGGAGGTTGACTAGATAGAGCTTAGCTTGGATGTTGTAATGCATGAGTTCTGATGGGGGGGAGTTGGGGCATGGCAGGGCTGGGTTTGAATGGCAACCATTGCATGAGTTGTACAAATACTCAATAAAGAAAAAGTGTATATATGGGGCTGGAGAGATGGCTCAGTGGTTAAGAGCCCCGACTGCTCTTGCAGAGGATCTGGTTTGATTCTCAGCACCCACATGGTGGTTAAGAACCATCTTTAAGCCGGGCCTGATGGCGCATGCCTTTGCCCTTGGGAGGCAGAGGCAGGCAGATCTCTGTGAGTTCAAGGCCAGCCTGGTCTACAGAGTGAGTTCCAGGACAGCTGAGGCTACAGGGAGACCCTGTCTAAAAAAAAAAAGTGACAGAGGAAGACACCCAGCATCTCCTCTGGCCTCTGCACATGCACATACAACATTCACAAATAATAAAAAAACAATTAAAAAAAGAACAATTATATGCATATATATGAAGTATAGATCTGTCCTCATTGCTGGGAGTGATGATTCTCTCCCTGAGTCAGGAATGGGTTGATATCTGTTGAGAGACTTGCAGAGTGACAGCCTCTGATGATGGCCTCAGGGCCATGTCTCTTACAAAGTCACATATAGCTATTGTCTAGCCCATGAAATGCTCAGGTGACTGGGAAACTTTTTGAACAAGACACTTCAACTTGCCAATAGCTTTGCATCTTTTTGTCCAATTTATTTCAATGAAAGAGATCACTTTGGGTGAAAAATAAAAATAAAAAAAAGGTCTGGATGATTCCAGGATGGACAACAAAGCATCTCAAGAAATAACTTTGAAAACTGAGTTACAGAAAAAAAAAAAAATCAGAGAATGTGCCACTAATGAATTCAATCACAGCGAAGTCCATTTCTATTCCCTTGAATTCTACACAAACAATTTCCCGTCACGAGTATCTTTCAGAAGTACTGTACGCACACGGCTGGATATTAAGCCGCTTGACAAACATTTCAGATCAAAATGGCCTGCCTAGATATGGCTTCTGGAACAGCAGTAATGTGGCTTTAGAAAGCCAGTTCACTCACACATAGCTGTTGCCTCTGAATTTAATGGAGTTTTGCAGAAGGGAATTGCCTGGAAAACAGTGAGTTTTAAGGATGAACTTTTGACTCTCAGTGCAAGGTATAAGAAGAATGGGAGTGAACAGAGAGAGATGGGCAGCCTCTGCAGAACCCGTTTTCGCCAGAGAGTCATGCCTAGAACGACTTCCACATTGCTGTGATGGCCTTAGCAATCAACGAAGACCATACTTCTCTTATAAACAGAATCTCTTAACTCAAGTCCACCCAGCTGCATGGGAGTCTATTTGGGTTCTGAGACACATTTGGGGGTGTCATCTAGGATATTTAGAACTTCCATTACTGAGAAGTGAATGTGTGTGTGTGTGTGTGTGTGTGTGTGTGTGTGTGTACATGTACATATATAGCACTATTGCAGAACAAAATAACCACAGTGATGTTTGGGGAAGCCTTGCTTTAGACAGGACTGGGTAACCTCCTGAACACTGTGGAGGCCCAGGAGGTTGGAGTTTCCCAATTTAAAAGAAGTCCTGTAGCTGATAATGCTGTAGGGCAGGACTGTTTAGCCATTCTTTCAGGAATCTGAGGCCAAAGGGAATCTCTGTCTCTGAATATCTTCAGGACCTCCTTGGGTGCTGATGGGTAAGCATAAGCCTGAGTTAAGCTTAGCCCATTTGGGATGGTATGACAAATGTCATAAATGGAGTGGCTTACAAAGAACAGAGGTTTATTTCTCAGAGTTTTGAAGGCTACGAGGCACAAGATAAGGACAGAGTGGGACCAGGACGAGTGAGAACTGACTTCCTCACAAGATAGTAACTTTTAGCTGTATCATCACCTGGTGGGTGTCTCTGACACAGATACCACTATGGCTTGGGTCTGATTGTTCTCTAACGTCCTGTATGTTGAAGGCCTCATACCCAAAGTGGCACTATTGGGAAGAGATGGAACATTTAAGAAGTAATGTTTAGGAGGTAGACTTTGGGTCACTGGAGACATTGCCCTTGGAATGGAGTAGTTAACAGGAAAGGCTTTGAGTTCTCACTAGAGAGTTGACATAAAGGCCTGTATATGGTCCCACTCAGCTCCCTCTGGCTTCTTGAATTGAGAAGTGATAACAGTTCCTGTATTAATTGTGGTGATGTGAAACAGTCAAGAGGACTGCACCAGAACTGAGCTTCCATGTCCTTGAACCTCTTAAACTATGAATTAAACAAACTTATTTTCTTCATGAAGTGTCTTGTCTCAGGCATTTTGTTATAGTACTATAGAAAGCTTTACAAATGGTAAACTTATTCAAGATATAGTTACTTCCCAAAGCATTGTCTCCTACCATCACCTCATAGGTAGGTTCAACACGTGAGCTTTGTGGAAACATAACATCCAGACCACAGCATTTCAGCCTCAGAAAGGCTGCACTGAGAACTTCCCAGTGTGCTTTCTTTTCCTTCAGTGTGACAGAGTGTCCAGGCTTTGAGAAGGCTTACTTCAACTGTGCCCAGTGTGGTGGGATGGCCCTTCCTCCTTCTGCTCTTCTTCATTAGTCTCTCATTATTCTCCAGAAGGGACTGGGTCACACTTTTCATTATGGCTGGGAGTTGGTGACAATATTCCATTTGGTATCTCAAATCTATAAGGAGCTGTTGGCAGGCCATTCATTTTTTAAAAAGCAATCTAATTCCCTTGGGTAGCTTACCTGAGCTTCTAATAACTTTCAGTCCTAGCTGGGCATGTGCCTTTAATCCCAGGATGTGGGAGGCAGAGTCATGTGGATCTCTGTGAGTTCTAGGCCAGCCTAGGCTGCATAGTGAGACCCTGTCTCAAAAAACAAAACAAAACAAAATAATAGCAAAAATCTCCCTCAGTTCTATTTTAACTCCTGGGCCCTCAGTGTACAGCTAAGAATCCCCTCCTCAGGGTATTTGGCTATTGCACAGTAGGGATGGTATACACTGGGAGAATGGAGAACGAGAAGGAGATGCTCACATCTCTTCAGGATGTCCCATGACAGCTTCTGGCAAGGAGCGCTGATATCTCACAGCTAGGCAAAAACTTCTACTTGCGACTCACTTACTATGATTTTCTTGTTTCTCTGGGATGTGGATCTTTCTCTTGTTTTTTGGGGCACGAATTCCCTCTTTTGACTGCTGTGGGGAGTTGCTAGATCCATTGGACAGATGAGAAGAAAAGGGGTCTTGAGATATAAGTCCCCACCTTATGTCCAGCCCTTTAGGCTATTTCTTATAGATTGTTTTTTTTAATTTTTAAATTAATTTTATTTATTTCCGTATGTGCACGAATGTACTGTCTGCATGCAAGTCTGTGCACCCGTGTCGTGCAATGCCGCGGAGGTCAGAAGAGGGTGTCGGATTCCCCTGGAACTGGAGTTCTCCTGGAATTGGAGTTTCAGATGGTTCTCGGCCGCCATGTGAGTGCTGGGGATCGAACCCGGGTCCTCTGTAAGAGCGGTCGGCGCTCTTAACCGCTAGGCCATCTCTCCAGCCGCCCCTCTAGGCTATTTCAAGTGCTTATTTGGTCTTTCATCTTTTCTTGGAAACCTGCCTCTCCATCCTCTGCAGCAACTTTTCTGCCATTAACCCTGCTGTTTTTTTTAAGCCATTAACACAGTCTCCAATATTTCTACATCCTTAGTAAATTCTTGTAATATCAGCATATATTTAAGGGTTTGCTAACTGTGGGCAGTTAGATCTTTAACTTCCGGTTTGGAAGCAATCCATCTTTCTCAGTACTGGCTACGGATCTCAGCAGCCTGGAGTTAATGCTTGCTCTCTGCGTGGTTCACTCGCTCAAGCCCTCCCATGAGTCAGATTACCCAGCCAGCCAGCAAATGTTGGAGAACTCCTGGGCTTTCTTCTCTTCTCCATTTATATTTTTCCTCCCAAGGTAATTGCATGAAATTCCAAGGCTTCAAATACCACAGAGATATAGATGATTTTTTTAAATTATAAATTTGGCCTGACCTATCCTTTGAGCTCTAGATTTGTGGATTCAACGGCGTTCCTGATTCGTTTTTTGGAGGTCCTGTAGCTATAAAAAATGATATCATATCCAAAACAGACGAGTAACTCTTACCTTGCCAAGCTGTCTTGCCTGGTCTTCAACAAGTCAGTGTATTTAAACACAATCCATTTGGCTACTCAAACCTTGTGTCTAAACATCTCCTGGTTTCTGTCTTTCCATCTTCTAGCATACTCAATAAACCATGAAGTCCCATCAACTTTACTCCCCCAAAACACCCTGAGTTGGTTTCAGTCTTTTCACTGCCTCCATTCTAGTTCAAATCACCTTCAATCTTGTTTGAGTTCCTGCTTTAACCTTCCCAGTAGTCTCGCTGCCATTTTTCTGGCTCCTTAAAAAATATGCCCTACATACCTGGCAGTATGATCTTGCTCAAACAAACAAACAAAGAAACAAACAAAGAAACAAACAAACATCATTCAATAAAGTTCAATACCCACTTGTAGTAAAAGCTATCAAGAAATTAGGAATAAGAGACTTCCTTAACTTGAGTGTAAGAAAAACCCAGAGCTGATTTAATGGTGGGAGGACGAATGTTTTTGCCCTAAGATTGGAAGGGGATGAGGATGTGGGGTTTTACCATTCCCATTCAATATGGGGGTCAAAGTCCTAGCTAGTATACTAAGACAAGTAAAAAGGATAAAAGTATACAGACTATGAAGAAAAATTAAAACTACCTTTGTTAACAGACAAGGTGATTGTTTTTGTAGAACACCTCCCCAACTCTATCAAAACAAATTCTAGGGGCTGGAGAGATGGCTCAGTGATTAAGAGCCTTGAATGCTCTTGGAGAAGACCCAGGTTGGATTCTCAGCACACAAATGATGACTGACAACCATCCATAACTCCAATTCCAGGGCATCTGACACTTTCTTCGGACCTCTATAGGCACTGCATGACTTGGGTACACTTATACACATGCAGGCAATGCACTCATACACATAAAAAAATCAAACATAGCCAGGCGTGGTGGTTCACGCCTTTAATCCTAGCACTCGGGAGGCAGAGGCAGGCGGATCTTTGTGAGTTCAAGGCCAGCCTGGTCTACAGAGTGAGTTCCAGGACAGCTGGCACTACAGGGAGACCCTGTCTTGAAAAGACAAAAAAAAAAAAAAAAAAAAAAAAAAAAAAAAAAAAAAAAAATCAAACAAATTCTAGATACAATGAGGCAGGATACAAGATGAATACACAGAAGTTATCTTTTTTGTTCTTATTGCTTGTTCAGTTTAAAAATAATTGAAATTGAGGCTGGAGAGAAGGCTCAGTGGTTAAGAGTACTGGCTGTTCTTGCAGAGGACCTGGGTTTGAGTCCCAGCCCCCACATGGTGGCTAACAACCATGTATAACTCCAGTTACTGGGAATCTGATGTCCTCTTCTGATTTCCACAGGCATTTCATCACACAGGTGCATCTACATACATGCAAGCAATATACTCAATACACATAAAAAATAAAATAAATAAAATATTTTAAAAATAATTGAAATGAAATTTATTGTAATTCCTATTTTGTGAGTGCGGGAGTGCACAGACCACAGCTGGGGCAGGGAAGGCATGGAGGTCAGGGAACAGGTTTCGGGCATCAGTGTTCTCCTTCCAAGGTGGGATCAAAAACTAAAAGCCCTAATGGAAGACATCAAAGTACAGCTAAATAAATGGAGAGACAGTCCATGTTCATAGATCGGAAGACTCAACCTTGTTACAATATCAATTCCTTCCAATTGATCTACAGAATCAATACAACTGCAATAAAAATCCAAGCAAATTGTTTTATAGATATTGACAGAGTGAATATAAATTTTGTGTGGAAAGGCAAAACACCTAGAGTAGTCAGCACAACGTCAAGAAAGAATAAAGTAGGAAAGCTCATACTGTCTGATATGAAGACTCACTATAAAATAACAGTAAGCAAGAGAGAGCAGTATCGGTGAATGAAAAGACCGATAGATGAGTGGAACAGAATAGAGAGCCCAGAAAACAGAGCTACAGGAGTGAAGGCAACTGATTTTAAAATAAAGATACAAGGTAGGAGCTGGAGAGATGGCCTAGCAGTTAAGAGCGCCGACTGCTCTTGCACAGGACCTGGGTTCGATTCCCAGCACCCACATGGCCGTCTTTGACTCCAGTTCCAGGGGAATCCAACATCCTCTTCTGACCTCCTAGGCATTGCACTACACGGGTGCACAGACCTGCATGCAGACAGTACATTCATACACGTAAAAGAAATAAAATTTATTTAAAAAAAGATACAAGGTAATTCAATGGAGAAAGGACAGTATTATCAACAAAAACAATTAGCCATGGACATGTAAAAAGAACAAGAAACTAGACACAAACTTCTAGTCCACATAAAACTGAACTCAAAGTGTATTATAGAACTAAATATGAAATATAAAACATAAAACTTTCAAAAGAAAATGTAGTAAAATAATCTATGTGGCCTTGAGTTTGGGGATGAGGTTTTAATACCAAGACTGTGATCCATAAACATAAAAATTGATAATTTAGATCTTATTAAAATAAAACTTCTCGGGGCTGGAGAGATAGCCTAGCGGTTAAGAGCGCCAACTGCTCTTGCAGATGACCTGGGTTCGATCCCCAGCACCCCACATGGTGGCTGAGAACTGTCTGTAACTCCAATTTCAGGAGAACTCCAGCTCCAGGGGAATCTGATGCCCTCTTCTGACCTCCGTGGCATTGCATGACACGGGTGCAGAAACCTACATGCAGACAATACATTCATACACATAAAAAAAATTAAAAAATGTAAATAAAATAAAACTTATTTGCTAAAGACACTCTTGGGAGGCTGAAAAGAGAAGGAGGAAATATTTGCAAATCACCTATCAGAAGAGAACTTGTACCCCCCAAATACAAAGAACTTTGGAGCTCAACAATAAATAGTCTTATTATTTCAAATGAGGAAAAGATACAAATGACATTTCACCAAAGAACATAAACAGATGGCAAACAATCATGCCAAAGGGTCATTTGTCACTGGCAAGTTAAAGCTACAAGGAGACACCCTGAAGCACCTATTACAATGGCCGAAATCCAAAGATTTCAGTACTGGGAAGGCAAGAAACACTCTGGAAGCTTAACAATCTTTACCAGAACACCAAGTAATTACTCCCCGAGGTATTTGCCCAACTGATTCAAAAGCTTGTGTGTACACAACCTCCATGGAAATGTTTATATCAACCTTATTTGAATTTATCAAAAACTGACAGCCACTAAGATACCCTGGTGTAGGTAATGAAGTTAGATGAACAAGGTTGGGCAAATCCATTCGATCGATGACTTACCATGGAGCAGTAGGAAGAAATGACTCCATTGTAAAATGGAAAAAGCCACACAGTTTACAATTTCATCCATACGATGCTGGAGGATGTATAGTTACAGAGAACAAGCAGCTGTTGCTAGGGGCTTGGGCAGAGGGGAAGGCTGATTGGAGATGGAGAACAGGGAAATGTTTTTTAGCTAGCAAAATTTTCTGTACCATATTATAATCATAGTGTGGTGCAGAAAAACCATATTTGGCATTTGTCCTTGATCTCATGCACAGAGCTAAGAGAATACAGAAATTAATAAAAAAAATCCTAACAGTACTTAGGGAATTTGTTAAATAGTTAGATACTTGAAAAATATTTCTTTTCTTGCATATATAATGAGTTCTTTCCTTGACTTGTTGACTTTCTAAACTGACAAACTGCTTGACTAATTCATCACTGTTTCTCACTTCTGTTTGAATAATGCTGTAATTGCTTTGTGTTAGGACTCAAACTTTTAAAAAATCTAATAATTAGTATCTACTCTTCATCAAATTATAGAAAGTAGCATAATAAATAGGCAAGAGCTTTTCCCTCTTGTGGCCCTCTTCACTCTCCAGGGATAGAACTGGAGGCAGAAAAGTCCCCCATAGAGCCAGAAGGAGAAATATCCTGAGTGCTTGCATACTAGAGGCAGATCTGGGTGGGGTGGGCAGCCAGTTATATCCAGCTTGCTGAGACAGGCACATCAGCCAGGACCTGCAGGAAAGCAGATGACCCAGACAAATGAAGTTCTGAGCAACAAGGCCACAGCTGGCTGGGAAAGGGCATGGAGTCCATCGGTCAGTAAGAGGGCCGTGCTGCGTGTGCAGAATCTGAGCCGGTCCCATCTGTTATCTGCCCAGGACAGGCAGCTTGCAGGCAGAGCTTGGGTTCTGGCTGACTGCACTGAGGAAAAAAAAATTATTGGGTAGACCTTTAACTCTGGTCACTTTGGAGCCCAGCAGCTCTGGAAATTAGATCCAGATGGATAGGATTTTGATAGCTTCTCCTGACCAAGGAATTTATGCTAATTCTCAGGGACCAATGGGGAGGGGAAGGGAGCATGGAAAGGTGAGAAATTCATAATTGCTTCTTAACGTGTTTCCAAAACTCATCTGTGCTTTCACTCGTCATCCCCAGTGGGGCTGGCACAGAAACTGATGAAGGAAGAATAAATGGGAGCCCAGAGCCTCAGGCACCAAGTGCCACCAGCTGTGAAGAGTCTTAGAGCAGAGTGAAGAGAAGGTTTAGATTCTCCCAATGTGTTGGGCTGAAAGATGCTTCTCCCTTAATTCTCCTTCTGCCCAAAGAAGCATATAAAAAAATCTCTAGATACCAGGCTGATTTACCTCCCTTGACCTTCAGTTTCCCCCCATCTAACTAGCAGAAGCCTGGGGAGGCGATGGAGCTCAGCGCAGACCTACAGAGCCCATCAGTGGGAGGGCTTCTTTGAGAACGGAGCTGCTTTTAGCTGTGGCCATGGGGCTACCTGTGTGATGGACATTGGGTGAACCCTTTGCCTTGGCTGAGCTGCTGTGTCTTTACTTGTAGATGACAGATATGGAAGACTAGAAGGTCACCTGATTCTGCTAGTAAGTTTCAGAAAAAAAGGCAAAAGAGATGGAATCCTGGACCACATGAGTGCTAGGCAAGCATCCTAGCCCTGAGCTACACCAATGATCTAAAAACAATTCTTTTTTTTTGAGGAGTGTTTTGGGATTTTTTTTTTCAGCTTGGAAAAGACATTGAATAATGTCGGATTTATCCCCATGTTAGTTTGGCCAGATAGAGTGAAATACCATAAACTGGGTGATTGGTTGCTCATAGTTCTGAAGGTCAAGGCCAAGAAGTCAGCGGATCTGGTGTCTGGTGAAGGCTTGACCCTCATTTCCAATGCTTTTTATGTGTTCCCAAGAGGCAGAAAGGGCAGACCCACTTCCTTGGACCTTTTTCATAAAGGAGTTTTTCCCATGTAGGAGAATAGAATCCTCAGAAATGAACAACTTACCAAGGGCTATATTTCTTACACTATAACATTGGGGGTTGTGTTTCAACATATAAATTTGAGAGAGGGTCACAAATATTCAGATGCAAGCAATCCCCAATTGTATCTCAAGGGGATAGGAATTTTGAAGGCATACTGAATTCTTTCAGGTTTCCCATCCATTCCAAGTCCTTAGCAAACACCTACCATGTTCCAAACCTTGCGCTAGGAAGTCCCAATTCCACCTAAGGAAGGCATCCAGACCAAAAGTGGTGTAAGAAAGGACTTAAAGCAGATCAAGTGTAAGGAACACTGTTGCTCAGCCCACTGAGTGAGAGCTTCCAACATCTGCCTGTTTCCATTCAGAATCCTGACACCATTGCCAGCTGCCAATCTTCTTTCCTAACCCAAAGAACATGTCCACTAATACTGACATTTACCCATAGCCCTGTCACCGTTTAGGAACTCACAGAAAGGAGATCCATTCATTTCTTTTTCAAATTCCACTCCAAGAGGATCTGATGGAGTTGTGGGGAAGGGTGGTTGGGGCTTTAGGAGTCATTTTTTTCCTTGAGGCTAATTTTACTTTTTCCTTAAAAGATGCTTATAAGTAATGGATTCTAAGAAGCTGGCATGCTTTCTCTGTATACTATCTAGTGTCTTGGGTTGAACCAGACTAGAAACATGTTACTTCCATCTACATGATGAGATGACCAGAGATGGCAGCACAGGACGAGCGCTTCATCACTACTTGAAAATGAGAACCAGTGAAATGGTACTCATGTTAATCAGGAACCAAACGAAGTGGTCGAACCTGTGTGAGGAGGAGGTAGAATGGCTCTACTGAGCCCCTTCCCTGGCCAGTGTTTATAAAGGACCTTCCTAGAGGCCTGGATCTGCACAGGCCCCGTCCTGCCCTCTTCGATCCTCAGAGGGAAGAATGTCAGCACCTCTCCTTGCTGGCTTCGCTTATCTGTTAAATACACATGCTAGCATGGCAGCCTTTATTTACACAATTGTCTCATATAATCAAGTCCACCTGAGCCAATGATCTGACCTTTAATGTTCCCAGCAAGTGTCCATGTCTTTAGAACCGAATTGCTGTTCGCAGCACTCAGCATGCTTGATCTAATGGGCTAGCCCTTCTTTGCTTTGGCCCTGTGATTATATGTTGAGCTTGTTATTAATTAATGCTCTATTCTATATTTTAACAGCCTACCATTTTGGACTGAAGCGACAACAAAAACATTTTGTATTGCTTTACATCTGCTTTCACATGGGGATGAGGGAGGGATGCAGGGTCTGAAATGATAGGACTGAAGACTGCAGGAAGCAGCATTAGACAATTCTTCTCTATTTGGGGGTCTAGGAGTGGTGGGGACAAAGGAGGTCAATTGGCAAGTAATATGGGGGCATCCCAGTGCCTCTTGCCTGCCTTTGTCACTTCCAAGAACAAAGAGCTTACTCCCTGGATGGCTGGGAGCTGGGCATGGCAGAGGTAGGGAGTAAAAAGAGATGCTCTAACAGGGGTCAGCTCATGAAAGGTTTTGTAAGCCAAGCATAGGAGTTTGAACTTGATTCTGTAGGCAATAGGAAGCCATTTGAAGCAGGGAAATGATCACTTCAGCAACTGTATGGGAAATGGATTAATGAGGTGAGATTGGAAGCTCGGAGACCACTCCTGAGGCCACAGCAGTTATCCCAGCAAAGAGGAGAAAGTGATTTAGTAGGTAGCACCAACCTAACATGTTGACTGAGGGGCTGAAAGAGGAGGAAGAGAGTGTTGGTGATTCATGCCTCGGTTTTGAGAACTGGGTGGTTGATGGTGTTAACAGACGGAAATCTGCTAGGATGGTAGGGCTGGAGAAAGGGAGAGGAAGGCTGCTTCAGTTTGGGACATACTGTATTGAAGCGGTTTGGGGACAATCCAAGCAGTTGGCTAGGAAGATGTGAGACGTGGAGAGAGACCACACCGGAGGCTGTCAACTGGGCACGTGATCAGCACCAAGGAAAAATCTGCCAGGCAAGGGAGCACAGAGGCATCAGGAGCACATGCCCATTGGGCAGGAGGGACAGAGGCATCTCCTGGTGATGTTAATATCCTGCAGTGAATTCTGTCACACACATGCCATCTCACTCAAGGAAAGTACATTTCGGGCTGGAGAGATGGCCTAGCAGTTAAGAGCACTGACCGCTCTTGCAGAGGACCCGGGTTCGATCCCCAGCACTCACATGGCGGCCGAGAACGGTCTGAAACTCCAATTCCGGGAGAACTCCAGTTCCAGGGGAATCCGACAGCCTCTTCTGACCTCAGCGGCATTGCACGACACGGGTGCACAAACTTGCATGCAAACAGTACATTCATACACATACAGAAATAAATAAAATTAAATAAAAAAATTTTAAAAAAAGGAAAGTACATTTCTCTCTCTGATCCTCCCAGTTCCCTAGGATCCCCTTGGAACTGCAGGTGCAATGCTTTGTTTGGGGGATGGGGCTGAGAGTTCTCTAAAGACTAATCCTCTGCAATCTGGGAATAAACAGCCAGCTGCTTTTGGAGTGCTCAAGGCCCAGGACTTCCGATGTGGCCTTGGACTCTACTTGCCTAGACATGAGATACTTTCTTCACTCAGAAGCACAGCCAAGGCCCGTACACAGCTGTGTGTGGATGCTAGTGTTTTTATTGCTGTAACTTTTATTTTTGCACAGCACTGGTGATTTTCCCTGTTTGCTTTTTCCTATTTCTTTTTTTTATTTTCAGACAAGGTCTGACTCTGTAACCCAGGCTGGCTTGGAACTAACTATATAGCCCATAGCCCAACCTTTCTTCAAATCCATGGAGATCCTCCTACCTCAGCCTACTGAGTGCTATGAGCTGTGATTCCAAGTGTGACAGCTGTTTTTTTTACCAGCTGTATCAAGGTACCGTTCCTGTCCTAATTCACACATTTAAGGTATACAAGCCAATTTTCATATATATATATATATGAAATATATGAAATATATGAAATATATATGAAATATATATATATATATATTCATGAGTATGTACAACCATCTCCACAGTCAATTCAGGGACTTTACTATTGCTCCAAAGCAGCCCAGTATCCTTTAGCCATTCCTTAGACTTAGCCTCTGCTATTGTCTGAGGATAATTTGGCTGCTCGGAAACTCATGTTGTGGCCACTGCGCTGGATTTGAGTCCGGAGAACCTGTACGTGCTGACTTGTCTTAGAGGAAGTAATGCTTTCTTATGGTAGGCTAGTTCGTGCAGAGTGTGGGTTATGAAGTGAGCCCACCATGCTGGGCTTCCCCATAACCAGAGGGTCTTCTACTTTCTGCCATGAGCTGAAGCAGCAGGAGGGTCTCTCTGGAAACATAAGCTTAGCCTACCCAGGGTGTCAAATAAATCTCTGGTTTTTATAAGCTATCTAGTCTCAAGTATTCTGTTACAGCAAGAGAAAATGGACTAAGACAGCTCCCTTAGTCCTGGGTAACCAGCAACCCACTTTTTGCCTATATATATATATTTCCTGTGCTTGGCATTTCAATGGAAGTGTGTACTATATGTGGTCTCTGATAATGTTTATAGACTTCATTATATGATCTGAGTTTTTACTCCAGACACTAAAAAGGGATTGTTGGGAGTGGGTAGAGTGCCGGGTGCTTTTCTATCTATTATTTTCTCTACTTCTCTCTGCTTCCTTGGAGAGCTGTCCTTTTTTTTTTTTTTAATATTTATTTATTTTTATTTTATGTTTGAGTGTTATGTATGCATGTGCTTAAGTGCACCCTTGTTGTACAGTGCCTGCAAAGGGCAGAAGAGGGTGTCGGATCCCCGAGAACTGGAGTTTCAGGTGGCTTTTAGCCTCCGTGTGGGTGCTGGGATTTGAACCTGGGTCTTCTCCAAAAGCAGTCAGCGAGTGCTTGTAACCACTGAGCCATTTCTCCAGCCCCAGAACCCTGTCCTTATTCACCTCATTTACATATATAAGACAAGGTCAGAGAGGCTAAATGACACGTCAAAGGTCCCAGGGACAGTGAGGGGTAGCACTGGAGTGGGGGACTTGCTCCATTTTTCTGAAGACACTCAGACATCATTCTCTTGGGCAATGAGCTGCAGGAGGGATGGGACAGGAAAGACTCTGCCCTTGGCTTGGACCTCCCAGAAGGAGTCTGTGGGGCCTGTTGGCCCAGAATCCGAGAGCAGTTGTGCACCTGCCCAGTGGTCAGACTGAAAGTCTCTTTCACCACTTCTCTCCTGTAGAGATAGCAGCTGAGTCTTTAGGCACCTGAAACTCTAGGAATGTTTTGGACTACATAACGAAAGCCATCATGACCACAGAGTCTTGGCCTCTCGCTGGTTTCACTGTCAGGCCCTGGGACACAGAATGACAATCCATCCCTGGACTCCAGTTCTGTGGAGCTTCAGAACAGGGGTTGGGGAGCTCCACTCTGGCCACCACAGGGAACTTATCATCTCATTATAAAGGATAAGGCATATTTTTTCAGTATGGTTATCTGTGGTAATGAAGCATGCAAAAAACCACACAAGATAGATGGCAGCTTTCACCAGTGAAGCTGAAAACTTGGTTAACTTAATAGTCTATTTATTACATTCACTCTCGGAGCTTATAGCACCTGATTAATATCTCCCATCTCCCCCCTTGCTACACAATTAAAACTGGTGCTATGTGATTGCTCAGGGTGACGCCAGCCCAGATGGAGAGGGAATCAGAGCCTGAGCTAGGAGGTTAGAACTTTCCTTCCTGGACTCTGGAAGGTGGGGTGGAAACAGCCTCTAACCCGGTGGCCTGACAGAATTCAGTACTCATAGACTCCACAAGAAAATGCCCCGGAGCTTCTAGGGCTTGGTCTTACTCATTCCCATGCCTTTAGGCAGAAGCAAGGCAGTGCCTACATACACAGAGGCCATGTGTCCAGAGACACACTGTAATTAGCAAAAGAAAGGAGCCCAGACTTAACTCACTTTAAGTTTAAAAAAATTTCAAAAATTCATTTTATTTATTTTTACATTATGTGTATGGATATTTTGCCTAAGCTGTGTAAGTACACCCATGAGTGCAGGCAGTACCCTTGGTGGCCAGAAGAGGGTGTCAGATTCTCTGGAATTGGAATTACAAATGGTTGTTAGCCACCATGACCACGTGGGTGTGGAGAACTAAACCGGGGTCTTCTGCAAGAGCAGCCAGTGCCCTTGACTGCTGGGCCATTTCTTCAGCTTCTTAATTCATTTTATAAGAAGGCTTGAGGCTGAATCAGATGATAATTTTTGAGTAGACGCTCAAAAACCATTCCCTGCTTCCTGCTCTGTTACCCCCCTGTTACCCAACAGCTGGCCATTGGATCAAATTCTGACTGAAAAGAAGAAAATTGCTAAGGGAGTTCCTGGAAAGATACTTTGTTATTTCAGGGGGCTGGGATGGCAAGGCACCTTATGAGACCCCACTAGTGCTGCCCTTGGCTCCATCCTGACTGTGGATGCGCTGCCTGAAGTTTTGGCAGTCACTTTGAGAAATAGGATGGAAAGGCTCTAGAAACAGGTAGAACTGTAAGAGGAAAAAGTCCAGCTGTTGATGACATCACTGGTCTGACATCTGGCAAGACAACATTGAAGCCATCCACTTCTTGGAACTTTTGTTAAGCAAATAATACATGGCTTTATGGTTTAAACCACATCTAGAAGGGCATTCTGTTTTACAGCTTACAGCTAAAATGTATTTGTAAATAAAGTCAGTGGTTCTCATTCATTGAACCACGTGTGCTTTATGGTCCCTTGGTAGCTTTATAGCCTGCTCCCTTTGAAGGCGCTATCAGCCCCTCCGTTTTCTAGATGAGGAAACAGGTGTATGCATAAGCTCCTCTATCTAGGAAAGAGCAGAGCTGAGATTTGAATCCAGGTCTTTCTGATGGTTGAAAGCTCTGACCATTAACCACTACTATGACTTTGTTGATGGGTCAGTCGAACATTAGGCTCTGGGAATGGGTGTTTCTTAGAGCCTCCTGATTTGCCCATACTCAGCATAAGCTAAGAGATTTGTAATTAGGTGAGATTCAATCTAACTGGCCATTGGTCATAGAATGCTACTTCTAGCTCCAGCCTACCACCTAGTAGCCTGGACAAGATACCTGTATTTACAAGGTGAAATTAGTCAAGCTAAACTACCCAAGCCAATGGGATGAACAATGAATGATGACTTGTTTGTGATGGGGGAAGGTTCAAAGGGAGGAGTCAAGTAGGAAGACCCTTGACCAAGTCTACAGAGTTCCTTAGAATCCAGATCAAGAGCAAGCATCATGTTCCACAGCACTGGGGAGCCTTGAAAGATAAAGAGGCTTTGAACACTGGGCCTGCTTCTCCCAGTGACATTGATGTTACCTGTCCTGGTTGGAGAAAATAATCTATGTGTGCCATGGTTCTTTGGTGGGAATTTCCCCCTAAATGGGTCAATTTCTTGAGATGGTTCCCAATTCTTGGTGGTGGTTTTTGTGTGCTCCATAATAGCTGCTCAGTCAAGATCTGTTGCTTTTGTGACCAGCCGGGTAAGAACAACAACAAAAGAACTTAATGAATATGATTTATCCTTCTATGTTCCCCAGGGAAAAGGCAAAAGCCAGCCCGCTCCCCTGGAAGCATGACAGCCAGTGGTACTTAGTATTCGAGGGGCTGCTTACCACCACTTATCAATCCTTTCCTATTAGCCCAGTGATCATCAACTTTTCTATTAGAAGAAACATATGCAGATCTCCAGTGGTCAGCAGAGGGGCTCGACCACACAGCTAATTCTCTCTTCCCTGGAAGCCTCCCTGACCCAACAGACCTTTACTCAACTGGAGATGGAGAATCTCCCTCCCTGCAGCCCCTCCAGGGCAGGAACTGTCTAGAGAGCGGGAAAGAAACCAGAATAAACATATGCAAGAACTGGGGCTTAAACATCCCATGAAGATTAACTTATCTTCAGTAATTGCTTTAACTAGAGGATTTTAATGCTTTTCTAAGTTTCTTAGAGGAAGAAAAATATGCAGAGTGAGTTCTGTAGCAGCCAACAGAGGAGATACTTAGAGCAGAGCAAAAAGGTATCAACTGTAAGAAGCCCATAGCTAGGAAATTTTAAGGCACTGATTCTAGGGGATTTAATAAGAATGTAATTTGTATAATTAACCATTCATCAATGTCAATTTCATTAAATGAATGCCAGAAATATTACCTTCAGCAGCACGACCTAACAGGATTGGAATATATTATATGAAAAATGAACACTTAGTGGTTCTCCCCTCCCTTGCTCTGTCTGTCACAGCAAGATTTGCAAGGCTGAGAAATAATTTAAAGGGTAGTAAATGAATCTGGCTAAGGCAAATGTGTGCATTTTGGTAACTAACCTTTGTCATGATGTATGAGGGCTCATGTCAAAACGTTTGCCTGCAGCGGTGACTAAAGGGCCTTGGAGCTCCCTCCTGGGTGGCAAAGGGCGAGGAATAATGTCAGGAGCCTCTCAAAGGTATCCCTTGTTCCCTTCCTGTTTGTAGCCTACTCTTTCCCTGGTTAGGCTCTCTAGGGCCCAAGATCAGAAGTCTTGGTTCTTATATCCAGAATTTTCAGACGTTCCCTAATAGCTTCAGAGTAGCCCCTTGCAGGGATCACTTGCCCAGCTGTCTAGGAGAAGTGATGATTGATGGCCAGCAGAAAGAAATCATTCTGAGTTTTATTTGTGTTATTGCCTACAGTCATCAGGAAGCGTGGGGCTTGATGTAGGTGGGCTGATGGAATATTTGTAAATAAGACTTATTCCAAGGTTGCCCCTAGGGAAGGCTGCTTATAAGGATTTATTCATTTCAATTCACTATGGGAAAAGTGGAGGACTGAGTATGGCAGTAACTTGCCTGGATGCATACCCATGGGAATTCATGCACAGGTGTGCATGTGTGCATACACCAGCCCACCTGCCAGATCAGAATGAAGCCTGGAGGTCAATGTTTCAGATTTACAAAACCAAACTGTTGTCATTGGAACTGGCATGGTGGCTCTGTCATAGCAGGTGCTCAATCAATGCTACTTAGGTTGTTTTTTTTAGTGTTAACCTCAATATCAATGCTCTTCTGTTTCAGGGGGCTGCAAGGCTAGTAGACTTGGATCGATGTTCTGAGGAATCTGCCCTTCAGAATCTCAGGTCCTGAGAGACAAGAAATGTTTTGCAGAAAACCCACAAATGTATCTTAAAAACATGAAATCATGCAACAGAAACATTTTTCTGTTTTTTTTATGCACTTAGTTTTGAAAAGTCACATAATCTAGAAGGAAGAAGGAACGTATTAGTTTGGGAATAGGAGGTCAGGTGTCAAGATTAGACTATTTCTTTGCAGCTGTTTCTGGACTTAAATTGTATGCTAGCTATTATTTGATGCAAAGTAATAAAATATTCCTCTGTTCTCTAGCCTGAAAAGGAAGAACATGCTTAGGGCCTGGAGGAGGATGCCACAAAGCTGTGTATAGTATGTGTATATAATATGTGTATAGTATGTGCCCAAGTTCTGGGTACTAGACTCACGGTCTTTGCAGAATTCAAAAACATTTGATCTTCCTGAAACATGTCTTGAATGCTCTTCTTCCCCTCCATCCTTTAAGACACTCTCTTTTCTTTCTAGATAGAACTGGTGATGCTAGGGTAGGCCACTTGTCACCTCTGCAGCAGTTTCCTCCTCTGCAGTGAGGGTACTGACATCTGCTTCCAGGGTTGCAAGGAGTCAGAGATGAGCATCAAGTGTCTCTTGAGACAGAGTAGAAGATTGAGTAAGGCAAGGGTATGCGTGGGTGTCACTCCAAACTAAGAATGTATGGAAAAACCCATATGGAAATCTATTACTTTATAAGATATATAAATGTATAATTTTTTTTTAAAAAGAGTTTGAATGTAGATACCATGCATGGGTGGATAATACTGCTGTCAGAAGTCCCAGGTTTTTAAACAAAAATCCTAGTGCCAGGTACAGGATACTGCCCTATGAGTTGCTTACCAGGGAACCCCCAGAGGCTCCCAAAACAACATAGGCTATAACCATTGCTGTTGGTTGCCTACTAGGACTAGATGGTTTTACTGAAGAGATGACATACTTTGGATACAGGACAGACACATCAAACTATAATTGAGCCGGAAGCTCCCTCCCTGATGCTCGTAGTGTAGGAAAGTGCTGTGCAGGCTGCTGGAGGATAAAAGCGATCTTATCCACCTGTGGATGCTGTGGGCTGTATACTGACTTGCCATGCAAGATAGGTCTACTAGTGCAGTAATGGCATGGCTGCTTTGGGGGTAACCAACTGCTTTATGATTGACTGAGGTTTGGTCCATGGGAGGGAATACATGTCTAACACTATAACCCTACTCAAAAGCTTATGGGTATGGAGGCCAAAGGTTCTCGGGGAGAATTTTCTTCCCTTGTTTTGCTGATGAACAGGTTGTCAAACTCCCTGCTAATATATATTTGTTTATACCTACAGATGAGTGCTACACTCAGCTCTGGTCAGAGAAAGCTCTCCTTGTAGTAGGTGTAAGTTGATGAACAGACTTATAAGTGGTTAAGGTACTGAGAATAAGTGACTGTTGAGTGCACATCCCTAAATGGGACATGTGTGTCGTTGCTCCAAGGCCCAGGAAATATCGTGAGAAAGGAGGCAGAAAGAACGTGAGAGCCAGAGAATGGGGAGGATGTGAAATGATGTCTGCGGGATATAATGCGGCCATTGCAATAATGAATAAAGAAGTTGTGATTACCTGCACAAGAACTGTACATGCGTGCGTGCGTGCACACACACACACACACAGACATGGAAGTAGGAGGCAGACTAGCTGGGAAGAAAGGGGGTCAGCATTAGTGGGAGGGGGACAAGAGAGTGTAATGGAGGTGAATATGATTACAGTACATCATGTACACATATTAAATTGTCAAAAATTTGAAAATAATCTAAACACATATATGAGCAACACTAAATGGACCCAGTAAGTTATAAATATATATATATATATAGGTATATGCAGCAACAATAATTAAAGAAGAGGTCATAAAATTGAGAGGGATTTGGGGTAACACAGGAGCAGTTGGAGCCAGGGGAGAAAGTAGAAAGGATGAGGATAGGGGTGCACCTAGCATTTGGCTATCATGCACAAAGTTCTGGGTTCCATCTCCAGAACTTAAAAAATAAAAGTATTCTGTTAGGTGTTGGGGGTGAGAAAGGCTCTGTGGAAGCTGATTTCATGACTCAGTTGTGTATTCATGTATAAAATTCTCCAAAAAGTAAAAAAAAAAATGTAAATTATGTAAAAACAAGTAGGGCTTATGACAGAACTTGAGTAAGTGGGATGGAGGGTGTGAAGGCCACAGAGCTCTCCCAGGTGACTGAGGCCGCTGAGGGAGGAGACACTGCCCCCCTGCAGTGCAGAGCAGTGGGCCTGGGACGTTCATTGCTTTTCTCTGACTAGACCACCAAGCCTGTTGCTCATTTGTCCTTATCTTAGAGAGTCCCTGGGAGGGGTGTGGCCTGCAGCGCTGGTCATAGCTAACTGGCAGAAGCTGAGGCCTTGGCTTCAGAACCAAGGACTGTAGGGACTGCAGGAACATAGGCCCGATACACGGGAGCTGGAGGTGGGAGTGCTGCCGTCAGCCCCGCGCTCTTTGTGAGGAACAGGGCTCCACAGAAACTCCGCTCAGCAGGACGTTCCAGCCTTCTCTCTCAGGAGATAAACATGGTACAAACAAGAAACAGGCCTGAAACACTTGGCCAAGCCTCAGACAAGTGTGGGTCTGCCTGTCTTTGGTCTACTGGGGCCCCTTTCAGGCACTGCAATGGGCTGTGGCTTCAGAGTTCCTTTATAAGGTGTGGAGCAGGAGCCCAGGGTTTGGCTCTGGGCCTTTGGGCCTCTCCAACTTCATTGGAAGGCAGCTCAGTGTGGTGTGGTGTGGCCTCACCTGCTGACAGCCATGGGCTTGAGCCTGATTGCTCAGTCAGGGAGATGCCAGTCTCAGATAACTGTCCATATCCCTGAACCAGGAGGCTCCCTGTTCAGGGCCAGAGGGAAGCAGGCGTGTGTATCATAGTGGAGTCAGGCTAGAGTCTGTATGGCATCTGTGTCTAGCTCTGTCACTGGGCGGCTGTGCGATTCTGGGAAGGTCCCGAACGTTGCTGGACCTATTTCTTTACCTCTAAAAGAAAGAGGTAGACGAGACCAGGGACATTCAAAGCTGCTGTTATTATAAGCAACAAGATTCTTTTTATATACAGGGTGTAAACAAAGACATGCGTAATAGCATATCAAAGCAGAGCTTCCTGGTTAAAACATTTAAAATCAGTTTCCTCTCACCCCTCAACATGGTCTAAGTCATCTGAATAGAACCTCAAGGCCGGGAGGATGCTTGGGAGGCAATTAGGGTCCACTGTGCAGGTCATTCTGTGGGCAACGGTGTCACTGTGTGATTCTGATGAATGTCCCTTCCCGGACCAGTCTAACATGACACATTGATGACTGAACAGCAGAGAAGGCTTTAGTGTTAAATTCATTTCTCTGAGGAGGCCTCTTCTTTTGTTTATATTTTCTGAGAAGGTATTTATGATGTCAGGGTGACTTATGGTTATCCTGGTAGGTGCTGAAGCTTGTAAAGGCCATCTAATCACTTTGCTTTGACTGTCATTAGTCATTTTACGCCCACAAAGAAGGAGAAGATGGAGTGAGTTGTTTGTGTGTGGAGGGGGTGGAGGTGCTGGCTTGGATCATGGCGGGGGCAGCATGGGGGAGGACAGAGAAGCCCGTGATCCAATCCTGTCACCAATGAGCCTCAACAGGAAGGGTGTGTTTGTGTCAGTCCTCATCTCCCAAGCCCTCCTCTCCTTTCTCCAACTCCCTCTTTTCCTATTCCTCTTCTAATATTTATTTATTTATTTATTTATTTATTTATTTATTTATTTATTTATATGAATGTACTGTCTGCTCATAGGTTTGTGCACCCATGTCGTGCAATGCCACGGAGGTCAGAAGAGGGCGTCGGATTCCCCTGGAACTGGAGTTAAAGATGGTTCTCAGCCACCATGTGGGTGCTGGGGATCGAACCCGGGGTAGGCCATCTCTCCAGCCCCCCTATTCATCTTCAAATATGGAAGTGATACTAGTCACATATTCCTGTAGGTGTTGGAATGGGATGAGGGGTTGCCAGAGGAAACACAAAGATGAAGGACACAACAATCTCTTTAGGCTCATGGTAAGGTATAGGAGGGGGCTTTGGAGAAGCCTGGAGCAAGGAGGAATGGGCAGCTTGAGGCACCCCGAGAGCAGAGCAAGGAGCTAACCTTGCATAGCGAGTGAGGGGAGAGCCAGTGAGTACCTGGGTCACGTGTATACACAACTAAGTCATGAAATCAGCTTCCACAGAGCCTTTCTCATACCCAACACTTATAGAATATTTTTAACAGAATATTTTTTTGAAGTGCTGGAGATGGAACTTTGTGCATGCTGACCAAATGCTAGGTGCACCCCTATCCTTACTAAGTCCATTTTGTGCAGAATGGTTTCTGGCTGGAGATCTGGACTAGCAAGCTCACGGGAGAAGCAAGGTCCCTGCCTTCCAAGAGGGAGCGGCTTTCCTAGCACAGCTATACATTCTTCTGCCACATGAGCTGATGAACTCCATTCAGAAAAGGGGTCTGCCCCCTGTGCACGAGAATAGTAACAATAATTAATAATCCATACTTAATGAGATTAAATTAATAATTATTTTAATTGTGACATGTTTTCCTGCTCTCTTCCCCCTGCCAGGGCAGGCTTGGCGTGTCTCAGGATTATAGTCATAATGGTAACAGATAAACCTTAATTAAAACATTCCAAAATACAATGGCTGATTAAAATGCTGTGACATGTTGTTTCCATCTCATTTTCAGCTCTTGCTGATGACGATAAATGTCTCCCCACTGCCGGCAGCAGCCCCACTCTTCAGAGCAGCTACCCACAGTGATGTCCAGAGCTGCTTCACACTTCTCTGGTCAGAGAGCAAGCACATCCTGCATCTCAAGCCTTCCCTTTTGTGCCTGAGAACAGCTGTGCTAATCTCTCGTGCAAAGCCAGCTTCTAGCCTGCCCCTCTTCTGACTGTCATCATCCCCAGGAAGGCATTTTGTGCTCCGTGGGCACCATGCCTTGGGTCTTAGCCAACCCTGCCCCAGGTTGGGTCCTGATTCCGTCAGTCACTCTTTCTCTTCTTGTCCAGTTATCAGCTGGGGTCTCTGCTTCACTTTGAACTTCTTGCCACAGCGTATCCATCTGCAGGTCCTTTCTGACTCACGACTCATCTTTAGAGGCAGGTTCCCATGTATGGATTGTTTCCCTAAGGCCATCGTCAGACTGATGGCCAATTTTACATTAGTTGGCATTCACTCATTAGTTTAGCTATGTCTCTGCACTCATTAGTAAACATTTATGGACTATTTTAGGCAGTGTGCTTGGTGCTAGGCCATACAGACAACCTCCTCCTCCTAAGAACTTTATGGGTTGGTGGAGTGCAAAGCAAGATTCATGAGGGGGTTCGAGGCTAGTGTTGTGGTAGTTGGTACTGGCTGGTGTGGAGTGCAAGGTTGGGTTCTGCCAGGCAAAAGACAGTCTCCTATGCATGGGAGCCCATGCTGAAGTTTGCAAGGTATCCAGCATCGCACCACGTGCCACATGCAGTAGCAGGAATGTTTATTAGGGCCGGACTTGTAGAGGGCAGGATCCAAGAGATGAGCGATAATAAGGGAGGAAGCTAGGGCCAAGATTTTGATGCACTGTGAAGGCACGTCTAAGAACGTACATGAGCCGGTGCATCAGAGAGCCATGACAAAGAAAGGAGTTGACGAACGGCCATGATGCTCTCAGAAAATGTGCTGAGCCTGCTTGGTGCTTGGCAGTGGGCTAGCTGTTATCTGCCCTCTTGTCTTTCTTGCCAGAATTAATTTACAGAGTTGCTGTCATTCAGGCCATTTGGATCACAAAGTCACCAACAGATTGGCCAGAGAGGGAAGAAGGATCTCCCTTTCCTTTTCTCACTCACATATACTCTCTCTCCTTCCCACACTATCCCCACACATTCTCTCTCTCTTTCTCTCTCTCCTTCTCTCTATTGCACACACACACACACCACCATTGCCACCATCGCCGCCGCCGCCGCCGCCGCCGCCGCCACCACCACCACCACCACCACCACATATAATCATGTACTTTCCTGCTTCATAGTCTTATTTTTTATTTATTTATTTTTTTTGTCTTTTTGAGACAGGGTCTCCCTATAGCCCCAGCTTGCCTGGAACTCACTCTGTAGGCCAGGCCAGGCTGGCCTTGAACTCACAGATATCCAGCTGCCTCTGCCTCCCAAGTGCTGGGATTAAAGGTGTGCACTACCATGCCTGGCTTAAAGACTGTTCTTAGCAACCATGTGGGTGCTGGGAATCAAACCCAGGTCCTCTGCAAGAGCAGTCGGTGCTCTTAACTGCTGAGCCATCTCTCCAGCCCCCTTGCTTCATAGTCTTAACAGCCTCAAATTCACCTAGTCTGCAGATATTTAAAAATATTTTCATCTTTGGATGATTAAACCCTGAAAACCCAGGAATCTCACCCAGCTGGAATCCTTCCTGCAAAGAATCCGCAGAATTATACACCCTAGCTTCTAGGAATTCCCATGACTTTTCTGTTAGGTTCAGAGAGAGGATGGGGGGAGATTGTAGGGTTTCTATTAATTTCAAGAGGTTTTACTATCTCCTGAGACCTCCTGATACCACGTCTCACATGCTCAGTTAATTGATCTATCCATTCATTAATACAGCTTCCCCATTTCTCAAACTTCAACTATACCTGCTTCTGCTTATACAAGTATTGTTGTGGATGCTGAGGTCATCACGGCAGTGAGCAAGGCCTGGAGGAGGCTCCACCAAGGAGAGCATGGGTTCGAGAACCCCTCTCCACCCACCATACATGAAACAAGAGAACCTCCTAGAGAGAAAAAAAATGAAGGTTTAATGCCCCTAAGACGTATTCAGGGCACTAGTTGAATTCAGGTGATAATTTTGTTTATGAAAATGTCAAGGGGAAGGAAATGCATAACTTCCTTAAGAATAACTCCCACCTCTGCTAGCATGTCAATACCCAGAAGCTTAAAATAATTTGGGCTGGAGGAGGGATGTAGCTGGAGAGCTCGGCGTTATTGCCCGTCTCACAGATCACGGCAGGAAGAGCATCTTTCTCCCACTTGCCCCACTTGGGGTCCCCAGCTGCCCCCTCACCTAGCCCTGGCCACAGTAAGATTACCTCTGATGAACACATTCAATAAGCTTCCTCATCCATTTGCAACATGATCACCTGCATGCCGTACATAAGAGGTATTGATTGTGGATGAGTTGCTGACTGGAAAACATGCCTCTGTGGTCATGTTAGGAAGGAGGAGGGAGGACGTAAAATTAAAAAGAGAGTGGAGAAGCCCCCGTGGCCCCCAGTTAGAAGCTGCGCACATATTGGAAGCTAATGATGTTTTGGTTGCCTGTTTCTTTTCTTTCTTATTATTTTTTTCTTTTTTGAGGTTCTAAATGTCAATATTGCATTTACTGCTGAACAAACTAAATCATAACAAATATAATAAAAGGAGAGAGTAAGCCTTGGCTTCTCTGCAGAGAATGATTGGCACTTTTGAGCCCTGGATTGGTCGGGCCTTTATCTTCACTGCGTCAGCTCATAATTAAACAATAAAGGAAGGGATGGTTACTTGTTCTGAATATATGCAGCCAGTGTTCTGTAAGGAGGGGGCAGTGCATGTCTTATTGGCTCTGTTGCTATCCCAGTTTTCTGTCAGGAAGGAAATGTGTGTATTTTACAAACTCTGTTCTTGTCTCTGGCAATGTTGAAAGACTTGAAGGTGACATGATAACTGTCACAAGGACACTTTTTGTTCAATGACATCCAGCACTAACCACCCTGAGCTCTCTGGGCCCCAAAGAGCAATGGGAAGATGATGAGGAGGAAAGAGATAAAAGCAAGAAAATGGTTGTATGGGGGGGGGACGACTTTTTTCCTACTCCAATCTTGTTTATGGCTTGGTATGCAGAAGCTATGGAGAGAGAGAGAGAGAGAGAGAGAGAGAGAGAGAGAGAGAGAGAGAGAGAGAGAGAGAGAGATCTTGTATTGACTGAGAGGTTCCTTGCCTTCACTAAGTATAACCCAACTCTCTGTGGTCCTCCTAGGAAAAAGACTATCTAAGGACTGAGGACTGCTGTCACAGCAACTGGGAAAAATCTTAGAAAGAGCTAAGAAAGGGGCTGGAGAGATGGCCTAGTGGTTAAGAGCGCCGACCGCTCTTACAGAGGACCCGGGTTCGATCCCCAGCACCAACATGGCGGCCCAGAACCGTCTGAAACTCCAATTCCAGGAGAACTCCAATTCCAGGGGAATCCGAGAGACCCTCTTCTGACCTCCGCGGCATTGCACGACACGGGTGCACAGACCTGCATGCAGACAGTACATTCATACACATACAGAAATAAATAAAAATTAATTAAAAAAATTAAAAAAAAAAGAAAGAGCTAAGAAAGACGACCAGCCAATGAGCCAATATGTTATCCACCCACCTCTTCGATTAAGATGTGGAGTAGGAGTTTACTCTCTCCAGTCTTGGGGGAGAGTAAAAGATCCCAGAGGATGAGCCTAGTCAAGCCATGCAGCCACACACGGTGCCTGGGACCTCAGGAACCCCAGTCTTGAACTCATTATCTGTCTCTAACATCTTCCTCTGTGTGTGCAGATCCCAGGGCGATGAGGGACTTTCCTATGCTCTGAAGGAGAGGCATAGAAAGGAAGCTCCATTCTCCCAGCTGCCTCTTGTCACCTAGGTCTAGCTTACCTTGACACATGCCAGGATAGGCATGTCTAATTACCCTATCCAAACCAAGCTTCGAGATGGGAAGGGACATCTTATTAACCAGTCCCTCTGGTGTCCTGCTCATCTTTGACTCATTTCCCTTTCACGTCATGCACCTAGTTACCTGCCTGCCTGTCAGCGCTCTGCGACCACCTGGATGTCGGCAGAGGATCCTATAGGAATGACAGGTTAGCACAAAAGCATAATCTGCTAGTCAGATTTCACAGGACGGCACAGGGAACAGATACCCTTGGTAGGGAAGTGAGTTAATGTGGGGAGACACTTGCTATTACCTGAAAATGGCAAGTGACACTTTAGACGGCTAGTTAGTGATGTCCGGCCAGGTGTGCGAGAGCCCAGCCTCCATTCATCTCTCTCCACCTCTCTCTGCTTTTCCCTAGGTAGGGTCTCCTCTCTTGCAGATTCTCACAAGCCCCAGGAGGAAGCTTTGCCCTTATGTTTGTGACTGAAATATTTTCCTAATGTCACTCAACATGCCCTGCTTCAGCAGAGTGTCTTCAAAAGGGAATGATTCTGGCTCAATATTCAGCACAGACCGTATTTGAGGTCATGGGCAGACACCCTCCACACTCCTTAATTCAGGTATTTGCAGACAGCTTTCACCTGTTTCTTTACTTTTCATGAGTAACTTACACCCCAGCAGGGGATTTCTTTGAAGTTTAAATACTTAACCATTTCTTTGCTCCAGGGAATGTTTGAGAGAAATTAGTTCTGAGTAGGAGAGTAGAATTTTTTTTTTTTTTTTTGGCATTAGACTGAAAACATTTTAGGCTTCTCTTTTTCAGAGAGCGCAAGAAGGATGGCAGGTCTCCCTTCCTTCAGGAAGGATGAAGGCAGGTCTCCCTTCAGGACTGCTCTGGAAGGGCTCTGGTGGGGGGCGCTACCCATTTCTTTTTGAGAAAGATAATTATTAGCCCCAGCTGGCTTGGGATTCTTTACTATGTAGAACAGCCTGGCCTCAACCTCAGAGAGATTCACCTGCCTCTACCTCCCAAGTGCTGTGATTAAAGGCCTGCACCACCATACCTGGCCTTTTATTTTTAATTGTGGATGTGTGTGTGTGTGTGTGTGTGTGTGTGTATGTGTGTGTGGGGTGTCTGTACATGAGAGCAGGTGCCCGAAGAGGCCACAGGTACCAGATCCTCCTGGAGCTGGATTACAGGAAGTTGTGAGCCCCCGGTGTGGGTACTGGGAACTAAACTCAGGTCTTCTACAAGAATACTATGTGCTCCGGGGCTGAGAGAGTGGCCTAGCAGTGAAGAGCGCTGACGCTCTTACAGGGACCCAGGTTCGATCCCAGCACCCACATGGCGGGCCGAGAACCGTCTGAACTACCCAATTCCAGGAGAACTCCAATTCCAGGGGAATCCGAGAGGAGACCTCTTTCTGACCTCCGCGGCATTGCACAACACGGGTGCACAAACATGCATGCAGACTTACATTCATACACCATAAGAATAATAAAATTAATAAAAAAATTATATAAAAAAATAATACTATGTGCTCTTAACCACTGAACTATCTCTCCAGCCCCAGTTATTTTATCTTTCATTTGGGGGTCTGAGAGCCCTTGGACAACTATCTGTAGGCACATCTTGGTGTCAAGATTCTGTCCCTGTGAACACATACTTTGAACATAGAGGAATCATAGTAATCATCGGAGAGGAAGCATAAGACCCTTCTAATGAATCCCAGAACCAAGTACTGACTAGGAAATCTTGATCTGGCGTGCTGGTGCCTGGCACAAGCCAGCACCGTGGAGGCCTGAGAGCAGGAGGAAGAGGGAAGGTTTGAGGCCACTAGGCTATATAGCAAGATCTATCTCAACAACAAGATCAAACAATCAAACAAAACCCTAACACAACAACCATACAGCCACAACAAAAACCTCAAGTAGGCCAGGCATGCTGGCATCGGCCTTTATTCCCGGCACTTGGGAGGCACTTGGTGCATGTAGATCTCTGTGAGATAGAGGCCAGCTATGGTCTACATGGCAATTTCCAGGCCACCTGGGAATACCAGGAGACTCTGTCTCACACAAGATAAAACATAACATAACACAAAACAAAACAAAACCCAAGTAGAAAGTTGTGATTCCACAAAAAGATATTCCCATTCAGTACTGAGAAAAACATGTCTGCGTGGTCAGCTGCTGCCTCCAATAGAAGCATATCTTTATGGCTGACAGTAATAATTCGGGGACTCTCTGTGAAATCTTGTCATTTCTTTTGCCATCTTCTTTTTTTTTTTTTTTTTTTTAAATTTTTTTATTAATTTTATTTATTCCTATGTGTATGAATGTACTGCTCATGCAATGCAGGGTCACCCGTGTCGTGCAATGCCGGAGGAGGTCAAGAAGGTGTCCGGATTCCCTGGAATGGAGTTCTCTGGAATGGGAGTTTCAGATGGTTCTCGGCCGCAATGTGGGTGCTGGGATTGAACCCAGGTCCTCTGTAAGAGCGGTCGGCACGGCCTCTTAACCTGCTGGCCATCTCCCAGCCCCTGGCCCATCTTCTAGTAAAGTGAGCTGTCCTCTCCAAGTCTGTATTCTTTGACACTCAACTTCGTCAGTGATGTGTGTGGTAAAGAACTCATCTTTGTTGTATAACTTGTTTTTCATTTTCTTTGCCAATGTCTTGCTAAGCAGAAGTTCTTAATTTAATGAAAGAAACACAATATGGCCAATAAACATATAAAGAGTATGGTCAGCCTCATTAATAATCACAGAAAAGCGTATCAAGGGCAAATGAGTTCCAACTTCACCAGTCTGGATATTAAGAATGAAGCATGATAGCATGAAACACTGGAGAGAATGTGGGGTTTACAGAGCCTCTCTCCACGTTGGTGGGAGTGTGAAATTGTAAAGTCGCTTTGGCATCATCTTGTAGGACTGAACATCTGAATATTTCATAACTCAGATAATACATTTTGGGGGAATATATGCAAGGGCAAGTCTTGCATATGTACATTGGTAGACATCTCTAAGAATGCTCATATTGATACTATTCAGAAAATGCAAGCCCTGGAAACATTACAAATGTATTCTGGCAGCAGAATGGACAAATATATCTATGGTTTGTGTATATAATAGAATAATGCACCCTCAAACTAAATGAAGAATAGCCACATGCAACAATGTTGATTAGTCTTGGTAATAGAATTTGAGTGAAAAAAAAAAAAAACAAGTCACAGGAAGAATAAAAACTTCATGGTATCTTTTTTCATGAAGCCAAAATCAATCAAAACTCAAACTAGTCTTTCTAAAGAAGTAGGAACTGGGGAGATGGCTAGAGGATGTGCGTAGAGGGTGAGAGTGCTGCGGTGGAAGGATGAGTAGCTGGGTTTTTGAATATTCCTGGCACCCACATAAAAAGTATGGTCAACAACTATGCACATGGCTGTGCCTCCATTATGGTATAGAACTCCAGGTTAAGTGAAAGGCTCATCAAAGGAATAAGGTGAGAGAGTGACAGAGCAGGACAGGATATTCTCTTCTGGCTCAGTGTGTTCACAGCTGCATGCCCTACACATACAGGTGTGGAACATCACACCCCCGCACACACGCACTCATCACTCGAGAACACATGTTGTAGTAGTAAAATCTTACTGGGAAAATGGAAGCAAGATAGCAATGAATATAAGATTCAAGGCAGTGACTGATTCCTTTGGGCATAGTACAGATTGCTGTTAATGCTGTAGGTTTCTTGTTCGGTGATCTAACGGATATGTGTTAGAATGGTAAAAGAAATACATAAATTGCATAGCACAAATAAAATCAACAAAGTAAAAAATGGGCAAAGCCTATTTTTCCAAAGATGATACAGGAGTGGGCAACAAACATGAAAAGATGTTCAACATCACTAATATATCAGAGAGGTGGACACTGAAATCAGAAAACAAAACATGGTCTCATTCAACAACCTCTTAGAATGAACATAATACCACCATACCACCCAAAAACCCAGAATACAACAAATGTGGGTGGAGATTGGAGAAATTGAGACCGCGGTGTTGGTAGATTATAAATGGTACAGACAAGCCATTACGGAAAACAATATAGCAATTTGGTTAAATTTTCATAAATGAAAGTAGTTCTGCTGCTGGGTATAACCCAAAGTTTATTAGAAGCAGAGTATTGAAGTATATTTGCATATCCATGTTCAAAGTGATATTAATCACAATAGACAAGAGATGGAAGCGACCAGATGCCCATCAATGATGAATACATAAACAAGATATGGCATAGACAACAGAGTAGAAATATTACTCAGCTTTATAAGAAAATAAGGCAAAAAGGCAACAAGCATCTGGGCCAAAAACTGCGCTGCCACCGAGCTAAGGGAGCATCCCTGAAAGCTCTGCCGACCTGAACCATACTGACTGGCCAATATAAAGTGACTTGAAGGACAAGATAGTAGTGAGAGTTCAAGCAGAAGGAGGGGAGGGGGAAAGGAGAGGACTGTCAAGTGAAATAAGCTGCGTTGGGAGGGGCTTTGCGTAAGAGCTCCTAGAAAGAGAGTGAGGGAGAGAGGATGGGAGAAATTTACTTGTGGCTGACCTACAGAAGAAAGAAATGACAGAATGTCGCAACATTCTCCAAATGTGATGGTCTCTACATGTCAAAAGAAAATTCTAATGTTCTCCAACAAGTGCTACAAACCTTCCATAGGTCTGACGTAGGCCAGATTAAACGAACCAGAAAGTAGGGGAAGATAAGATAGCTAGTGAGAGATGGAGGAGTGGGGGTAGTTGGTGATAGGGGGGGTGGAGGGAGAAGGAGGTGTGTTGACTGGAAGGGGTGAGGGGGTATAGGAGTAGATTTGATTGAGGAGGTGTGGGGGGATAGTGGGTTTTAAGGGTGTGGAATAATTTAACTAAAAACTATGCTTTTTATTTATTTAATATTTTTTTTAATTTTAAATAAAAAAAAAATTTTTTTAATATTTTTTTATATTTATTTTTCATGTTGTAATGAATATACTGTCTGCATGTATTTTGTGCACCCATGTCGTACAAAGCCACGGAAGGTCCAGAAAGAGGGGTCAGAGTCCCCTAGAGCTGGAGTTCTTCCTGGAATTGGAGTTTATAGAACGGTTCTCATCTGCCATGTGGATGCTGGTGATTGAACCCGGGTCCTCTGCAAAGCAGTCGAACACTCTCTGAACAGCTAGGCCATCTCTCCAGCCCCGATACTTGCTTTTTAAAGGTGAAGATAAAGTAAAAAGTGGGAATATACTAAATGCTATATATACTTAAAATAATTTAAGATGGTAAAGACACTATTCTGTGGGTTTTTTTTTTTTTTTTTTTTTTTAAAAATATATTTAAACAAGTAGAGATACAATTTATAGGCCCTCAATAAATCAATGCTCAAAGACCCAGCTTAAAAAAAATTTCACAACATCCCAAATCCAACAGAAACAATAGGTGGGTCTCTATCTCTCAGTAAGAGACATAAAGGACACACATATAAACTAAAAATAAATAGAAGAGCCATTCATGACTGGAGGGAATTGTAGTTATGGAGGGTTGGTAGCTGCCATGTGGTGCTGGGAACTCAGCCTGGGTCTTCTAGAAGAGCAGTCAATGCTCTGAACCATCTCCTTCGCTCTGCCAATATGTTTTTTGATGAAGTTTTTTAAAGCTTGTTGATTGCTTATTAATGGAAGCAAAGAAACTTATTGGACTCATAGTTGATTTACTATCATCTTATGAATTCATAGAAGGTAGACTTGGTCCTTTGATCTCAATCACTTAGATTCTGTATATGATGGTCACAAAGTCTTATCGTAATCAGTATATAGATGGCCATTCCACAGGTGCACTTGAAAGAGACAGAGCTAAGTACTAAAGGGACAAGGGTAGAGAAATGGGCATGGTTGCAGCAGAGTGGATTTGGAACCGTGTGCTAGTTTATGCTTTTNGATGGGCAATTTCACAATTTGCTTCAGTGGAGAGAATTGTAGGAGAAGATAACTATTTCTGTGAAAATTGCTATCATTATACTGAAGCTGAGTGAAGTCTTTTGTTTGATAAAATGCCTGAAGTTATAACTATTCATTTCAACTGCTTTGCTGCCAGTGGCTTGGAGTTTGATTGTTATGGTGGTGGACTTTCCAAGATCAACACTCCTTTATTGACACTCTTGAACTGTCACTAGAAGAATGGAGCACAAAGCCAACTAATGAAAGCTGTGGATTATTTGCTGTTGTAATGCACAGTGGCATTACAATTAGTAGTGGGCATTACACTGCTTCTGTTAAAGTCACTGACCTTAACAGTCTAGAACTAGATAAGGGGAATTTTGTGGTTGACCAGATGTGTGAAATAGGTAAGCCAGAACCACTGAATGAGGAGGAAGCAAGGGGTGTGGCTGAAAATTATGATGATGAAGAAGTGCCAATTAGAGTTGGTGGAAATGCCCAGCCAAGTAAAATTCTGAACAACAACAACAAAAAATGTAGAAGCGGTTGGACTTCTTGGAGGACAAAAGAGCAGAGCAGATTATACAACAAAGCATCTAATCCTGATAAGGTTGCCGGTACAGCATTTGCTGAAAATAGGAATTCTGAAACTAATGATATTTATGGGACCCATGAATCTGATAGAAACAAGGAACCCAGTGACCAAACAGGCAGTAACATGAGTGGATTTGAGAACAAAATTTCCTATGTAGTGCAAAGCTTAAAGGAGTATGAGGGGAAGTGGTTGCTTTTTGATGATTCTGAAGTGAAAGTTACAGAAGAGAAGGACTTTTTGAATTCTCTTTCCCCTTCAACATCTCCTACATCTACTCCCTACTTGCTGTTTTATAAGAAATTATAGTGAGTATATTTTCCTTGTGTGTATATTAAACAGACCTGGACAGATGTTGGTAAAGTTGATTACATCAGAGTCTTTAGTGTATCTTTTGAAGCTATTGAATATTATTGGTCTCTAGGCTTTTATATAAATAATGAAATTTTAAATACTGAAAACCATGTTAATTTTTAGAATTCATTTTCTTTGTAGAGACTACTAATACATTAGCTTCTGGGAACAAACTTGTATAGGTTCTTTATCCAAAATGGAAGCAGTTAAACACTTTTGTGCTTGCTTTTTTGGAAGAGTTTTTTTTTAATTTTTTATTTATTTCTGTATGTGTATGAATGTACTGTCTGCATGCAAGTTTGTGCACCCGTGTCGTGCAATGCCGCGGAGGTCAGAAGAGGGTGTCGGATTCCCCTGGAACTGGAGTTCTCCTGGAATTGGAGTTTCAGATGGTTCTCGGCCGCCATGTGGGTGCTGGGGATTTAACCCAGGTCCTCTGTAAGAGCGGTCGGCGCTCTTAACCGCTAGGCCATCTCTCCAGCCCCTTGCCCATCTTCTAGTAAGTGAGCTGTCCTCTCCAAGTCTGTATTCTTTGCACTCATACTTCGTCAGTGATGTGTGTGGTAAAGAACTCATCTTTGTTTATAACTTGTTTTTCATTTTCTTTGCAATGTCTTGCTAAGCAGAAGTTCTTAATTTAATGAAAGAAACACATATGGCCAATAAACATATAAAGAGTATGGTCAGCCTCATTAATAATCACAGAAAAGCGTATCAAGGGCAAATGAGTTCCAACTTCACCAGTCTGGATATTAAGAATGAAGCATGATAGCATGAAACACTGGAGAGAATGTGGGGTTTACAGAGCCTCTCTCCACGTTGGTGGGAGTGTGAAATTGTAAAGTCGCTTTGGCATCATCTTGTAGGACTGAACATCTGAATATTTCATAACTCAGATAATACATTTTGGGGGAATATATGCAAGGGCAAGTCTTGCATATGTACATTGGTAGACATCTCTAAGAATGCTCATATTGATACTATTCAGAAAATGCAAGCCCTGGAAACATTACAAATGTATTCTGGCAGCAGAATGGACAAATATATTATGGTTTGTGTATATAATAGAATAATGCACCCTCAAACTAAATGAAGAATAGCCACATGCAACAATGTTGATTAGTCTTGGTAATAGAATTTGAGTGAAAAAAAAAAAAAACAAGTCACAGAAGAATAAAAACTTCATGGTATCTTTTTTCATGAAGCCAAAATCAATCAAAACTCAAACTAGTCCTTTTCTAAAGAAGTAGGAACTGGGGAGATGGCTTAGAGGATGGCTTAGAGGGTGAGAGTGCTTGCGGTGGAAGGATGAGGAGCTGGGTTTGAATTCCTAGCACCCACATAAAAAGTTAGGTACAACTATGCACATGGCTGTGACTCCATTATTGTATAGAACTCCAGGTTTAGTGAAAGGCTCTATCAAAGGAATAAGGTAGAGAGTGACAGAGCAGGACATGATATTCTCTTCTGGTCTCAGTGTGTTCACAGCTGCATGCTCCTACACATACATGTGTGTATACATCACACCCCCGCACACACGCACTCATCACTCGAGAACACATGTTGTAGTAGTAAAATCTTACTGGGAAAATGGAAGCAAGATAGCAATGAATATAAGATTCAAGGCAGTGACTGATTCCTTTGGGCATAGTACAGATTGCTGTTGATGCTGTAGGTTTCTTGTTCGGTGATCTAACGGATATGTGTTAGAATGGTAAAAGAAATACATAAATGCAATAGCACAAATAAAATCAACAAAGTAAAAAATGGGCAAAGCCTATTTTTCCAAAGATGATACAGGAGTGGGCAACAAACATGAAAAGATGTTCAACATCACTAATTATCAGAGAGGTGGACACTGAAATCAGAACAAAACATGGTCTCACACCTCTTAGAATGAACATTACCCCAAAACCCAGAATACAACAAATGTGGGTGGAGATATGGAGAAATTGAGACCCTGGTGTTGGTAGATTATAAAATGGTACAGTACAGCCATTACGGAAAACAATATAGCAATTTGGTTAAATTTTCATAAAATGAAGTAGTTCTGCTGCTGGGTATATACCCAAAGTTATTAGAAGCAGAGTATTGAAGTGATATTTGCATATCCATGTTCAAAGTGATATTAATCACAATAGACAAGAGATGGAAGCGACCAGATGCCCATCAATGATGAATACATAAACAAGATATGGCATAGACACAGAGTAGAATATTACTCAGCTTTATAAGAAAATAAGGCAGCTCTGCCACCTGCTGCAATATGGTGACTGGAAGAGATTATGTCAAGTGAAATAAGCTGCTCCTAAAAAGACAAATTCCATGTGATTCTACACACTTCCATAAGGTCTGAAGTAGCCAGATGAACAGAACCAGAAAGTAGGAGCTGTAGGGGTGTGTGTAGGGGGGTGGATACTTGCTTTTTATTTATTTATTTTTTTAATTTTTTATTTATTTTTCATGTGTATGAATATACTGTCTGCATGTAGGTTTGTGCACCCTGTGTCGTACAATGCCACGGAGGTCAGAAGAGGGTGTCAGATTCCCCTGGAGCTGGAGTTCTCCTGGAATTGGAGTTATAGACGGTTCTCATCTGCCATGTGGGTGCTGGTGATTGAACCCGGGTCCTCTGCAAGAGCAGTCGACACTCTTAACCGCTAGGCCATCTCTCCAGCCCCGATACTTGCTTTTTAAAGGTGAAGATAAAGTAAAAAGTGGGAATATACTAAATGCTATATATACTTAAAATGATTAAGATGGTAAATATACTATTCTGTGGGTTTAAACCACAATTTAAAAATATATTTTAACAAGTAGGAGATACATTATAGGCCCTCAATAAATCAATGCTCAAAGACCCAGCTTTAAAAAAAATCACAACATCCCAAAATCCAACAGAAAAATAGGTGTCTCTATCTCTCAGTAAGAGACATAAAGGACACACATATAAACTAAAAATAAATAGAAGAGCCATTCATGACTGGAGGGAATTGTAGTTATGGATGGTTGTTAGCTGCCATGTGGTGCTGGGAACCAAACCTGGTTTCTAGAAGAGCAGTCAATGCTCTGAACCATCTCTTCAGCCTCTGCCAATATTTTTTTGACTGAAGGTTTGAAGCTTGTTGATTGCTTATTAATGGAAGCAAAGAAACTTATTGGACTCATAGTTGATTTACTATCATCTTATGAATTCATAGAAGGTAGACTTGGTCCTTTGATCTCAATCACTTAGATTCTGTATATGATGGTCACAAAGTCTTATCGTAATCAGTATATAGATGGCCATTCCACAGGTGCACTTGAAAGAGACAGAGCTAAGTACTAAAGGGACAAGGGTAGAGAAATGGGCATGGTTGCAGCAGAGTGGATTTGGAACCGTGTGCTAGTTTATGCTTTTTCTCCATTCATCAGTGGGCATAACAGGTTAATTATAAAAATGTCTCCAATTTGCACTTCTCCTTGGATCTACCTCTCTCCATCAGGGGTAAAGACTGTGTTGGCCTCATGATCTGCTCTGGCCAGCAGAACGTGGTAGCTGTGAGGCTGCTCCGTTTGTGAGTCTTGGCCCTCCAGGTTTCATATACTTCTTGCTCTCTTGGAAATCTGCTGCCACTGTGTTTATAAGATGGTGCTAACTGGGTTGACGGCAGACACAGCCCAGCCAGCGTGACGCCACAAGAATAGCACAGCAACCACTAGACTTGAGTAAGGTCATCCTAGGGCCAGCCATCCCCCAGTTGACCCCCAGGTAAGGAGTGGTAGATAAGAGAGTTCCATTGGGAGCCTGGTTCACACTAGCAAAAGTGCCTAGCTGACCCAGAAAGATAAGAAATATGAGATGCTTGTTTTTTTTTTTTTTTTTTGGTTTTTTTGAGACAGGGTCTCCCTGTAGCCTCAGCTGTCCTGGAACTCACTCTGTAGACCAGGCTGGCCTTGAACTCACAAAGATCCGCCTGCCTCTGCCTCCCAAGTGCTAGGATTAAAGGCGTGCGCCACCACGCCCGGCGAGATGCTTGTTGTTTTAAGCCACCAAGTATGGCGCTATGTCTTACTTAGCCATAACTAACCTCTGCTGTGAGTACAAACAAGAAAAGCCTGTAGGTGTGCTTGCTTTTTGTCTTCTGAGAGTGTAACAGACCCACTCTGAGAATAGTAAATGATGACGTAAAACCAAAATGCTAAGCTGTGTGACCCTATAATCTGGGCCTGTGCCATAGCCCTTGAAGGGAATTCTGCTGTGTGGCAGCTCTGTGGGATTTTATGCTTACTAAAGAGTTCTAAGGAGGACAGTGAGATCACAGGAAGGGAAAGAGTGGCTGGATATCTGCAGGAGAGCCAGATCTTGACTGTAATGATTTAGGGCTTTAAGAATGGTTAGGACTCAAGATGAGGAGTCAACTCAGAGGACAGAAGAGGAGGGTGTCCACAGACTGACCAGAAAAGGGGTGATTACCATGGATCTCAGGCAGTTATGATGCAGATAACTTTCCATTGAGAGGTGAAGAATGCATTTTAAAGTCAACCAGGAAGTATAAAGACCAGGCTGGTAGGCCACAGAAGTGTGCTTGCAAGTCAGGGCACAGACCATTTAAGCTTGCGATGCACTGCCCTTGTGCCTGTGTGCAAGTGCAAACACCCCTTCCGCAGTCAGAGGGGGCGTATGGGGACAGCTTCTGTAGCTTTCCACATTAAGGCAAATTGAGGTAGGGGCACTCTTGGTAATCAAGTCACAACTGACACCAGAGAAAACATGAGAAGAAAAAGTCATTTCCAGAGAAGAAGCAGAGTTATTTCCAGGCACACTCTCCCCCGGGATGCTCCACGCTCTAGGTATCATGGAGTTACACTTTTTTAGCACAGAGTACTCTGAGCCCACTTTCTTAGTCCCTGCCTTCCCCAGTTCCCATCGCTGTTTTCGTACCTCATCTCCCAGGATGCTGGAAACTTAAAGACAGAAGCCTGGGTGGGCTGGGGAGGAGGAGGCTAGGCCATGGGATGAAGCCACAGGTGGGAGAGGTACAGGGAAGAGGCTGGCTTCACCAAGTAACACCAAGTAACGCTTGGACAATTCGGCAGTTGCAGCGGCGATGGGCACACAGGCTCTGTCCCTAAGGGAGCCGCATTCGCGTCTTCCCTTTCAAAGTCATCAGGCAGTAAAAGAAAATTGCAGGGATGGGGAAATAATGAAAAAGGCTCTTTGTTTTCCCCCCAGTCCGAACTCCTAGCTCATCAAACCTTGGAAATGCTCACTGCAAATGGCTGTTCCTGTTTTATTGCTTATTTATGGGAATCTATTTAAAGTGAATTGCACTTTTCCTTGTATCCTTGCAAGCGGGTGCTGAAGTTGTGTCTCCCCTGGCTGGGGGTTGTCTGGACTGGGGATTCTGTCTGATTGTGTCAGCATCATGGTCCATGACATTAGAAACAGGGAAAGGAAAATACTGCCAAAGAAGCAAGAGTAGAGAGTGATGGTTCGGGCCTCAGCCAGTCTTGGAGCAACAGCGTAGAGGGCAGTTTTAGGGGTGCTATCTAGCCCTCCAGATGGAGAGGAAGCTGTGTTTTTGGATTAGTGGATGATGGCGTACTATTTGAAGTCTTTGAAGTTTTAATCTGGCTCTGTTCTGAACAATGCAGTCTTGGGGGATGGTTCCCTAACCTCTATCTGTAAAAAAGAAATCTGTAAAAGAGGTTATCAATATAAGGTAATGTTAATGGTGGCCATGGAGGTTAGTTATATATGTGAAAATGAGGACTTTATAGAGGGCAAGTGCTCAGGAAATAGAAAATTTCCCTCTAGGATTGGCTGGAATGGGGGAATGGAAGAGCTAGGTAGTACTTCTACCCCATTTTCTCCTAAAGATATGAACAGCCCTTTCTTCTTTGTTTTGACGGGAAAATTAGTTTCACAGCACACTGATCAGTGTCCTTTACTCGAGGGAAGCAAACTACCCAGGAATCAGGCTGTGTTTCTGTAAATAAAACTTTATTGGCACACAGGCACACCTGCTTGTTTGTGCAGTCCGTGGCTGCTTTCAGGGCAGCTGCAGAGCCCAGCAGTGGTAAAAGAGAACATGGAGACCTCAGCACCATAATGTTTATTTACCATGTGGCCCTTTGTAAAGGATTGTCTCTACCGCACTGACTCTGGGATTGTTTGCTCTGTGATCACAGGAATCACAACCTATAGCACATTAGAGCAGGAAGGGATCAGCAAAATCATTGTCCAAGGTTGTGTAGTCAGCACCTGAGTTAGAATGCCAGTCAGACCTCCAGATCCCGGCCCCCATACTTCTCCATGATTTACATGTGTCTTGCACAGAGACACCACAACTTTCTCGGAGGAGGACTTGGGGAATTAGCTATTTTGAAAAAAAAAGGGTCAATAAGTCACAAGGTGCCTGAGTTCTGCCTGGCGAAGCTGGCGTTGCTTCCTCCCACACTTTCCAAGGCCTCCTCCAGCCCTCTGGTCTCTGCTTCTTTTCTCATTCTCTGTAAAACTAGAGGTTGATGTTCTCCTGCCCAGAATGCTTTATGAGCAGGTGTGTTGGCCCCGTTCTGGATTGTGGAGGCTGACCCAGTGCCTCACTTGGGACTTGCCTCTGTGTGCTTGCCTGGGCTATCCTGTCTCTGGAGGTCTGCAGCAGGGAGCCAGCAGAGGGCGCTTTGATTCCCCACTGAGGCGTGCAAGCAGGGGCCAGGCAGAAAGCCACACCCTGGGAAGACCTTGTTTTTTCATTCGATTTGAGCCAGGAGCAGAGGAATGGGGTCTTCTCTGGCCGACTCTCCAGCTCCTAGGTCCTGCTAGCTCCTCAGATGTCTTGCCTTCAAAGACGTCTGTGGCCATGGCTTCCTTCTCCGCGAGCTTACCCTTCTCCCTTCCTTGTGCCTCCCTCCTCACTACTTCCCTGCCATGGCTGGTGACAACCTCAACCAACCGGTTTTTGCAGGCTATAACTTCTGGGTCATCCTAGCTCAGCTTCACTGGTCCCTCACTGCAGTCTCCAATCAGGTACCAAACCTGCCTCCAAGGTCCTCCAGCTTCGGACTGAGAGCAGCACCCCCACCTTGCCTTTGGGACATGCTGTCCAGGCCAGCTCCCAGACCCCAGGCTGGCTCTCATCTTCACTGTTATGTCATAGGACTGTCAAACATCACTGATCACCATGCCATAACTGAAAATCCACTGGGGCACTTCCTTACACCAGAATGGTCCAAACCCTACTGCATGGTTCCTTAGGCCCTTGACAAGTTGCCACCATACACCACTTCCTGTCCCAGAGCCACACCACTGTCCTGCATGCACCCCACGCTGGCTGGCTGATTGTCCCTCATAGTCTCCCCAGGCAAGGCAGTGAGCTGTGTTCTGCAGTTAAACTATCCAGGTTCCACCCTGGCTCTACTCTCTCTTTTGCTCTCCAGCCAAACAGTGTGTCTTTTTTAAGCCCGTAACCTCCTGAGGGCAGGCTGGATTACATCATGTGAGTGGAAGTGCTAGAAGAAGCCCTTGTCTGGTGTTGGCTTCTTCCTTAAGCTCCTGCTTTTACACGTGGCTGTACTCCATTCAGAGCACCCTTCTCTGCTGTCTGTGTGGCATCCTCCCATGCTTCCTCTCGAGAGTGAATGCTTAGAACTGCTGGAGTAAAAACGTTTCCCCAAAGTTGATGTGTCAGAAAATATACTCCTAAAACCATACGTTAATGGTATTTGGAGGTAGAGGCCTTTGAGGTGTAATTAGGATTAGATGAAGTAAAGAATGTGGGGCTCTAGGGATGGCCTTAGTAGCTGGAGGAGGAGGAGGAGGAGGAGGAGGAGGAGAGAGAAGTTGAGCTAACATCTTCTTCTGCCTGACCATGTGATAACCTAACCTTCACTTAGCTCTGATACAGCAACAAGACCCTCACTCGAAGATAAACAACATTCGTTTGGATCCAGTTTCCAGAGCTATGAGTAAAGTAAACTTCTATTTTTTTTTTTTATAAACTGTCTGGTCTCAGATAGTTTGTTATAGTAACACAAATGGGCTAGGACAGTGACTTCCACTTTGGGTGACTGCAGACCTGTGTTCAGTGGGTTCATAGCCCTTCTTAGGTCCTTCTCCAATTGCTTATGAGTTTCTTCATCCAGAAGATAACACGTCTTTAGGAAAGTGGGGTTCCTCTATTTTCCTAAGCCTAAAATGGCACTGGCTTTGCAGGCTGACGGAACATGGATCCAGGATCTGGCACTATGACTTGGGCAAGCAACTCAACTCTTCTAAAGTAGAAGGACATAGTTCCTACTTGTCAAAGCCTTCTCTACAGACATGAATTCAGGGAAGCCCTTCAGAGATTTTGGCCCTTTCCAGTGCTAAACGCTGCAATAACTCTATGCTGAATGCTTGGGTAATTGAATAATGATTATGAATAAGATTTTGAGATCTAAGAACTTCAGACCCACAAGAGATCAGAAGATTTAGCCCAGATTGATAACCTAAGCCAGATAAAACTGGACAGAAAGCAAACACTGCCTTTTACCTCCCATTGCAAGCCATGGATTCCAAATGGGCACAAAACATAGAGGGAAGGTGCAACTGAGCACAGCGGACACCTCAGTAATCTATTGTATATCTTATTAGGAACTAGAAGATAGGAGTGTGAAGGCTCCCAACACAAGGAAGCAAGGAGAGGCAGATGCTAATCACCTTAATCTAACCAGCACACCCTGTACCCCACTAATGTGTACCATTAATCACATGTTAATCAAGGACATTTACAATAATTATGACATAGTTAATAAAACTTCTCATCCAGCCCTGGGAGCTCAGTTTACCGACGGTTTCTGAGTGGTCTGGGTCACCCGGCATGACCACACACTAGGGTACGTATTGCTTGGGCTGCAAGCAAGCCGTCACTCTAGACAGGTGTTAGAGAGTCATGGTTGAAGACCTAGAAGTGGGAGAAAGAGGAGCAGGAAGAAGGGATGGGAGGTGGCAAGGAGGGGGAGACTCCGACACTGGGCACACTGGGGAGCGAGCGAAGCAGGCGCCAAGAAAGATGGCAGTGCTGGAGAAGTCTGAACAAACGTGAAGTCAAGCACAATAATAATTTGGGCAAAATGGCAAATGGCACAGCTGAGGAGGAAATAGCATTGTGAATGTAAAAACTCCTAAATGGAGCGCAGATGGGAGGGAAAAGTGTAATCTTCTGGAAAAGCCTCTAATTGTCTGCCCACACTAATAATTTCGGCAAACGCTCCCTCTCTCCCTCCTGCGTATAATTACACTATTCCATCTGTCTATCAGCAGGTTTTTTACTGTGCCTTGCCGCTACTGCGTTCTCATGCTCTTGGAGAGATGAGGGCTTTCTGAAGATTTAAGAACCCTCTGACACACATCCCAAAGAAAAGACACTCTGGAGAGACAAATCCCTCTCCCAGGCCTGCTACGACTCTATTTTAAAAAAGTCCTCTCATCTCTTCAAATGTTCTCATGGGGTCCAAGGTGGCGGGGCCACGTGCTCCTCTCACTTGGGTGTCCTCCCCTGTGGGCTTCTTGTAGTGGATCAGCCTGGAGAGAACAGTGCTCCCTGGCTGCTGCTAGGTCTAGTGGACAGTGGCTGGGCTCCCCAGGTGGCAGTCATGAGGACGTGTGGCCTGGGTAATCTAGCCCTGGAGTGGTTCTTAGGTGTCCCAGCGAGGAACGCTAAGGAAGACAGAAGCTCAGAGCAAGGGCGTGGGTGTGTCCATGGCCCAGGCTTTAGCTCAGCTTGCTGGCTAGGGAGGGGTGCCCAGCGCCCTTGACCAGAGCTCTGAGCTGTTCCAACTGCCTTTGGCTCCTCTCCCTGCTCTGGGAGTGAGTCCCACAGAGGACAGGTGGCCTGATCACATAGCTCAGTGGGAAAGGCTCCGATTCCCACGCAAACCACTGGCCGTCCTGTGCAGGAGGCAGAGTGTACCTCATTCTGCTCTACAGGTGGGAAGAGCCTTCTCAGGAAGCTTCTTGGATCTGACCCTAGGAGGCCAGGATGTCCCTGTAGGTTATTCTTCAGGCAGCGAATTCATCTTTCTCCCAGTAAATGGACCCAACCTTGTTACTAAGAGTGCTGCATAGTAGGTGAAATGGGGAGGGAAGGCCAGTCTCCTGAGGCTCCTGAGGCTCCTAAGGCTGAGAGGTGTGGTGGTGGTGGCATGGTAGAGAGTGACTTATTTCCCAGATTTGGACTGGACCAGAGAAGCATTGTGGGAGGCCATTACATCACAGCCAGAGGCCACACCCAGCCTGTTTATGCATGCCAAGAGCACAGCTTAACATCCTGCACCATGACTGACAAGTGGACAGAGGGAGGAGCTGACTCACGTCACAATTCAACAGACAAATACTGGTAGTGTTCCCACAAGATGCTATAAAAGACAACTCTCCAGGGCAGTGCCATCCAATAGAAACACATCGCAAGACCCATTTGTAATTTAAAATTTTCTAGTAGCCACAGTGAGTAACGATAAATGTGAATGTATTTACTATTTTACTAGGTTTCATTTAAGCTAATGTATCCACAATATTAACTCAATATATGATCACTATAAATGATTTGGTATCTACTATAGTTGAGACAGTCTTCAAAATCTGGTATAATTACATACGTGTCACTTGGAATGAGCCACACTGCCTGTGCTTACTGGACATGTGTAGCCAGTGGTTTACTGTGTAATATGGATCCAGAGCTTCTCAAGGAAGGAAAAAGATTGTGTTTCTTAATTATAATTTTTAAATGTGCATAATAATTATCATAGTTAAGCCCCAGACAACCATTTGCTAAATACTCTCACATACATTATCTTGTTTAATCTCAGCAATTTTATGAGGTGACAGTTATTGCTACTTTTTAAGAGGTAAATAAACATGAAACTCAGGGACCTGAAGGGACTTGGGACTTTAAAGAAGGAGACTAACATCTTTCTTTCATGTGTGTTTTTTTTTTTTTTTTTTGTGTGTGTGTGTGTGTGTGTGTGTGTGTGTGTGTGTGTGTGTGTGTGTGTGTGTGTGTGTGTGTGTGTGTGCCCATGCCTGTGGAGGCCAAAAGTCACCCTCAGGTGTTGTCCTGAAGAACTGCCCACCTCATTTTATGAGACCGAGTCTCTTACTGGAACCTGTAGATTGCCAAGTTGGCTAGCCTGACCCGCTAGTAGGCCCCAGGGATCTGCCTGTCTCTGTCTCCCCAGGACTGGGATTATAAGTATGTGTTACTATGCTCAGTCGTTCTACACAGATGCTGGGGGCTGAACCCAGGTTCCCATGGTTGTATGTTAAGCACATTACTGACAAAGCCATATCTCCAGCCCTTTTCTTCTTTCTCAAATACACATGAGGTCCACCTTTCTGACTGACTCTAATATTGTTCATTGGAGGGAACATTTCACTTCAGTTTGATGAAGGGAGGCATTTTCCACAGGGAAAGAACAGAAAATGGTTAGGAGGTGATATTTCCTTTGAGAAAGTCCCCTGGTCAGAACTGAATAGCTTTTGCTCCATACAGAAAAGAGCTGAGTCAGTGATCTGTGGAAGAGGCCAGGTGAGGGAGTAGTGGAAGAAGAGGCTGAAAAGGTGACTTAGGATGCAGTTCTAAGAAGCTCTGGACCCCGAGGGGGTGGATGTGGACTTTGCTATTTAGCCAGCGTAAACCTAGGGAACGCTTTCATGTACCAAGCACTCGCTGAGCACTTGGGATGTGTTACGAGGGTTTGGGGTCAGAGAGTGAAGTAACCAGAGCTTTGCCTTAGACCAGTGATGTCATAGGGGCCATAGGGTGGACCGATGGGAGATTAGGAGTGAGAAGCAACTCTGTGGAGGACAGGGCTGAAGTAGTAGTGGGAAGGAAAGCGAATACAAGAAGTATTAAAAATTCACTGTGACTAGAAGATACAGGAAGAAAGAAGTATCCGGATAGGGCTTCCATGACTCAAGCTTGAAGGAAAGGAAGCACAGTGCTACCCCGAGCACAAGCAGGATAGTTCCGGCAGGCGTGACTCCTGGAAGGACCCCCGAGCAGCTCCTGCTACTCTGCAGACTCTCCAGGATGGCAGAGGCAGGCGGCTGGGTGAATGTCTTAATGTTCCCTTTGTAGCTTACAGTTTCTAGCATCAACCGTTACTAAGCCTTCCCTGATTGTAACCAGGAACTATCCAGCTTGCTGGGGTGGAGCTTATTCCTTCTAGGACAGTGGAAAAGCAGCTCTCTGGGTTAATGGCAGCTTTCTGCTCTCTCCACCTATGCTCTCCCCCCTCCAGGCCAATACTGGTGAGGAGAAAGGACTATGGGGGCTGGAGAGATGGTTCAGTGGTTAAGGGTACTGGCTGCTTTTGCAGAGGATCGGGGTTCAGTTCCCAGCACTCATATGGTAGCTAAGAACCATCTGTAACTCCAGTTCCATGACCTCTTCTGACCTCTGCAGGCATTGCATGACGTGGGTGCACTTACGTATGAGCAGGCAATGCATTCATACACATAAAATAAAATTAATAAAAATATATAAAAGAAATATATATAGGGATATAGAAATTATAAAATTAATAAAATGTATATATAAAAAGAAATATTATATATATATATATATATATATATATATATATGGATCTGTGGGGCTCCCTCTTCTGCTTCTCATTAGCTCTGCAGCTAAGGGCCTAGGTCTAACCCAAGCTCATTATTCATCTGTAGAATGGGAGTGATACTACCAGAGCTGCTCTGAAAATCAGATCACATGAAGTCTCATCTGTGAGAGCCTTTACAGGCTCCACAGCATCATGTAAGGTTTCTGTGAGCTGCTGAATAACCCGTGTCAGGGAAGAACGTTGCTATTCAACCTGAGGCTTCCTGCTAGCACCCTCATTCTGGCCTTACAGGTTATGTTCATGCTCTCTCTTCTTTGGGAATAGCTTCCCTTCCCTCCCCTTTCTCTCTTCCTCATTGGCTTATCCCTTAAGGCCCACTCTGATATCTTTTCAAAGACCTTATAAATTCTCTTCATCCAACATTTAAGCCACCTTCTCATGCTTTGTCTTTTGTGATGACTTGTCGAAATGCTTCATGGTATTATAGCTACTTGCATCTCTATTTCTGTCCCTAGATTGTGAGCAGGGGACATGTCCCCTTTGCTTATCATTACATTATCTAGTCCCAATGCTGTGCCCAGCACATGCTGGAGTTCAGGAAACGTTTGCAGCATAAATAAGAGCAGTGTGAGGAGCTGCATGCAGAAGGCACTGCTCATCTGGGTATGAGTTTGCTGTGGACATCCTGAGTTCAGTTACCCTACTTCATGAAGTTATAATGAAGTAATAGGGATTACAGCCACGAGCCCTTCAATCTTGTCGATCAAGTTTGGAGAGTAACTCACATCATCTTGAGAATTGTTATATCCTCGAGAGAGTCCAGTGGTACAAGCCAAACACTCCCCAGTCATTCCAGTTCTTCAAGTTAGACTGTCACTTGGATATCTAACAGTGACCATGTAATCTGAACCCCCAGAACTCTTCATTGGGCTTATTTTTGCCTTCCCTGCTGCCCCTTTTTTTCTTTAGAACACTGAGCAACAGAGCCAGAAAACTGAGGTTTCCATCAGTGCTCCACCCACCCTTGTCTTATTACCTTCTGTCACTGTCCCTGGGTCAGCTGAGCTGCTTCCAGACTGGCCCTCTGCCCCAAGGGGGAATAACCCACCATACCTGGTGGATGCCATTCTTAGAGGCCTGGGAGCAGGCTCGGGAAACAGCTGAGCCTGGGATCCAGGCACTGTGTCTTTTGTGGGTTCACCTTAGTATTCAGCCCAGTGGATCTAATCCCTTTTGGCCCCCAGTGTCCAAGAGGCCTGATGTGTGGTGGCTACAGCGCTCTGCAGCCTTCCTTCCAAGTGTAGCATTCATCCTGCATACCCTCAGCCAGCAGCAGTGTCAGGCTAACGAGGTCAGACTCTTTCATCTGGCCGCGCTGCCTCAGCCCTTCCCAGCTCCTCTCTGCTTTGTGTTCACTGTAAAGACAAAGCCCAGAATTAAGGGCTCTAGCCTTATTTCATTTCCCGAGAACCCACAAAAGTCATCCCAGCATCCCATTCATCCTAAAATAGCTTCTGAAAGCCTAGGCATACGTCAGTGTCTCTTTGTAGAGATCACATAGCATTGTCATGAAAGGGCCATCTGAACAAGGTAGCTACAGCAGAATCATCTCCATGTGTTTCAATCACTTTGCAACATCAAGGTTTATTTCTTAGTAGCTGTCCCTGTGATAATGAATGAATTGCAGGATAGTGTGTGTGTCCGTCTGTCTGTCTGTGTGACTCCTCTCTGGTGCATTCCTGGATGAGTTAATGTCATGAGCAACTGGTCTAGGTATCCATTTCTCAGCATAGATCCCAGGCGGCAGCAGCCCATGCTGAGCAATACTGAGCTCCTGAGTACTCTCAGGCCTAGTGGGAGAGGGACTGTGCACTGCTCCTGCTGCTGGGAAAGGGTTTCAATGAGCAACAGCAAGTGAGGAGCTGGGCACCAGTGCTGTGAAGCGATGGCTTTCTCCTCTGACTTAGAGTCTTGTCAGCTTGGGGCCCATCACCCTGAAGCTGAACACACCTTGGGAAGTCATTATGTTGGAGACTTATCAAAAGCATCTTCCCTGCCATCCAGAGCAGGAACTCCTCTAGCATGTTGAAGGGGGGAGATGGTAGAACACTGTCCTTCATTAGCAGAAGGAGATGGAAGGTCAGGTAGGGTCACGGCCTGGGGTGCCCCCATGGCAACTCCTGGAGCCCATCTTACCAGAGGGCCCTTTCTGCACTGCTAATGTTTGGACAAATAATTTCCTGCCCTGTACCCCAGGTTTCTGTCTCTAAAGAGGGGGAGACAAACACCCTGTGAAGGTGCCATATGTGGATTCTTAGTGGGTCTTAAAAATGTAGCAAGAAATATTTGTTAAATGAGCAAATATCGTGCATCCTCCCATAGATACTTTCTGACCTTCCACAGAATGTCTCTTTCTCCTCCCAAGGTCTTTCAACAATTCTGCAACAGCTCCAGGCACCTGTGCTCAGCCTGAGGGGTTACAGTCTTTTCAGAGCCAAGTCAATACATCCCAGTCAGCTAAAGAGGTGATCTCTTCCAAAAGAAATCTTGGAAACAATTTGTATCTTGCCCATTTCTGTTTGACTTGGTTCCATCAGAGTACTCTGGTAAACTGAACTACAGTTGATGTCATTCTAACACAACAGTGTTTGACAAAAAACTGTTATCACATATTTTAAGATATGTTATTTTAAAGCCAGGAATGATGTTATATAATCCCAGCACTAGGGAGACTGAGGGGGGAAGTCGTGAATTTAAAGCTGTTCTGGGATATAGCGCAAAACCCTGTCATACATACCCCTATCCATCATAATAAGCCCCTTGCCTTTGGGTTTGTCCGATCCTAGGTTCTAGGCTTGTCAGAAAGTTGTGTGGCCACGGGCTAGTTCGTCAGGCCTTTTCTTTCTTTCTTTCTTTCTTTCTTTCTTTCTTTCTTTCTTTCTTTCTTTCTTTCTTTCTTTCTTTCTTTCTTTCTCTTTCTTTCCTTCCTTCCTTCCTTCCTTCCTTCCTTCCTTCCTTCCTTCCTTCCTTCCTTCCTTCCTTCCTTCCTTCCCTGCTTCCTTCCCTGCTTCCTTCTTTCCTTCCTCCTCCTCCTCCTCCTCTTCCTCCTCCTCCTTCTTGTTGGTCTTTTGTGAGACAGGGTCTCCCTGTAGCCTCAGCTGTCCTGGAACTCACTATGTAGACCAGGCTGGCCTTGAACTCACAGAGATCTGCCTGCCTCTGCCTCCTGAGTACTGGGATTAAAGGCGTGAGCCACCATGCCTGGCCTTCACTTTCTTTCTTCAAATCAGAGAAACAATCCACCTCTTCATAAAATGTGTTTAATCTATTATCTATATATCTATCTTATCTATTTATCTACCTATCATCTATCCATCTAGATATTGATCTATCATCTCTCTGTCTAACATCTATCTAAGTGCATGTGTGTACAGAGGTACATTCATGTATATGTATGAGTGTGGAGACCAGAGGTCATCTTTGAGTGTTATTTCTCAGGTACCAGATACCCTGTTTTTAAAAATATTTTATTTATTTTATTTTTATTTTTTATGTGTGAGTGTACTGCCTGCATGTAAGTGCACGCCTGTTGTTCAATGCCCACAGAGGTCAGAAGAGGGTGTCAGATTCCTTGGAACTGGAGTTATGGATGGTCGTTAGCCACCATGTGGGTGCTGGGAATTGAACCCTGGTCCTCTCCAAGGGCAGTCAGTGCTCTTAACCACTGAGCAATCTCTCCAGCCCCCAGATACCCTGTTTTTTTTATTTTCTATTATTTTTTATGTGTATGAATGTACTGTCTGCCTGTAGGTTGGTGCATCTGTGTCGTGCAAAGCCACAGAGGTCAGAAGAGGGCGTTGGATTCCCCTGGAACTGGAGTTAAAGATGGTTCTTAGCCACCTTGTGGATGCTGGGAATTGAACCTGGGTCATCTGAAAGAGCAGTCAGCACTCTTGACTGCTGAGCCATCTCTCCAGCTCCTATACCTTTTTTTTTAATTTTTAATTTTATTTTATTTATTTATGTGTATGAATGTATTGTCTGCGTGTAGGTTTGTGCACCCGTGTCCTGCAATGCCTCGGAGGTCAGAAGAGGGCATCAGATTCCCCTGGAACTGGAGTTCTGGAATTGGAGTTACGGACGGTTCTCAGCCGCCATGTGGGTGCTGGGAATCGGACCCGGGTCCTCTGCAAGAGCAGTCAGTGCTCTTAACCGCTAGGCTATCTCTCCAGCCCCAACCCCCCACCCTGGTTTTTTAAGATAAGGTTTTTCCTTGGCCTGGAGCTCGCTGACTAGACGAGTGGCTGTCTGGTGTGCCCCAGGGATCTCTTTGTCTCTGCTTTCTCACTTCTGAGACTTATAAGTATTAGACACTACCTGGTTTTAATGTGGGTTCTGGGGGATCAAACTCAGGTCCTTGTGCTGATAAGGCAAACACTTTACTGACTGAGCTGTTATCCCAGCCCTCCTCATATAGTTAATAAGGAAAGCATAATGACTGTGAGCGTGGGTTTGGGGTAGACACTTGGCTTTGATTCAGGGCTCTGCTGGGTCATCTTGGGAAGCCACAGAAGGTCACTGCTTCACTGCCTAGTCTTCATCTGTACGTGGAGATAATACGTACCTTATAGGTTCGCTGTTAGAATTACATCATGGGGCATGTAAGGTGTGCAACACAGGCCTGTCTTACAACACACCCTATTGACATTGTACTGGAAAAAACAAGCTGAACACTGCAAGAGTTCACACATCCATGACTTCCTGGCTACTAGGATCATCACTGGAAAAGGTGCACATTCAAGTGAAGCGGAGCCAGGGCTGTGGGTGGCAGCCATACTGTTGAGGCCCCTCAGAGACAAGAGGCCCGTCTGAGGCTGAGGCTGGCTGCAAGGCTATCTCTCCATCTCTGTTTTGCTCATAGCCTCAGCAGATGCAATGACTTCCTTTCAGAGCAAAGTGCAGACAAACAGAATGCAGGAGGCCGCCTGGTGGAAAATGCGGCTCTCTGAAATGGCTCTCATCTGGTTCACCTGGCTGGGCCAGGGCATGAGGTGCTAGGGTGAGATGACCCGGGAGAACTGGACTTATCCCAGCTATGTTCCTTCCTTCCTGTTTTCTCTGTCTGGCCTACTTTATAGGCCAGCTGGGGCAGCTGTGACGGCTGTGTACTGTACAACTCCCATTCGCACAGCCTGGGTGAATGGGGCTCCTTAGAGTTCTACTATGCTATAGTTTTGCCCATGACATTCCTGCAAGGTTCAGATGAATCATTGTTGTCATCACCATCGTCACCGTCAGTAGCAGCACAGGTTTCTTTATTTTTTTTAAATCCCTTAAATTAAAAAATTATTTTATTTTATGTGTATGAGTGCTTTTCCTGCATGAAGCGCGCCTGTGCATGTAATAGCCATGGAGGCTGGAAGAGGCTGTCAGATGCCCTGGAACCTGAGTTATGGATGGTTGATACCATGTGGGTGCCGGGAACTGAACCTGGGCCTTATGCAATAGCAGGCAATGTTCTTATCCTGAGCGATTTCTCTAGTTCTCTCTCTCTCTCTCTCTCTCTCTGTGTGTGTGTGTGTGTGTGTGTGTGTGTGTGTGAGAGAGAGAGAGAGAGAGAGAGAGAGAGAGACTCCTTATAGCCCTAGCTGGTCTGGAACTCACTATGTACATCAAGCTGGCCTGAGTCTGACTGAGTGCTGGGATTAAAGGCATTTACCACTGTACCTGGCACTTTTTTTTTTTTTTTAGCTAACTACCACTCACCTGTTTGGTGCTACGTCTGTGCTAAACACTCTTTCATGTTATCCTCCCTTATACTATAATGGCAGGTGCCATTATTATCCACCCCCATTTTAGACATTAGAAAACTTGGGGCTGGAGAGATGGCCTAGCAGTTAAGAGCTCTGAGTGCTCTTGCAGAGGACCCAGGTTTGATCCCCAGCACCCACATGGCGGCTGAGAACTGTCTTTAACTCCAGTTCCAGGGGAATCCAACACCGTCTTCTGACCTCCGCAGCATTGCATGACACGGGTGCACAAACCTACATGCAGACAGTACATTCATACACATAAAAATAAATAAATTAATTAAATAAAAAAAAGAGATTAGAAAATTGAGACCAGAGAGGAGAAGCTATTTGCCAGTGGTCAGCAGAGAGGAAGTATAGGAGCTGCCTTCTTTTTTTTTTTTAATTTTATGTGTATGAGTATATTTCCTGCATGTGTGTAACTGTACCCATGTTGTGCAGTATCCGTGGAGGTCAGAAGGGGGTGTCAGATTCCCTGGGAACTGGAACTATGGACAGTTGTTAGCTGTTATGTGTGTGCTGGGAATTGAACTTGGGTCCTCTGCAAGAACAGACGGTATTTATGATGCTGAGCATCTCCCTAGCCCCGGGAGCTGCCTTCTTAGTGCAGGGCCTGCTGACTCCCAAGTCTATCTTAACTTCTTTCATGGGGCTGCTGCTTTTCTTGTAAATGAAGACCTCATGAAGTTGGGCTTGTGTATGTGGGCCCTTTGATTGATAGGTCAGTGTCCCCAGGCAGCTGTCCTTCTCAGAGGGCAGGAACTTCCTCTTGTGGCTAATCATCCTTGCCTTGGGATTCTTCCCCTAATGCAGATAGTAGCTCTCTCTCAAGGGCAGGGTCAGGTGTGGCTGGTCTGGAACTTAACCTGATCCTGGTTCACTGCCCTTTCTGAAAGGGAAGAAGCCGTGGAGCCGGCTCCCAGCAGTGCTGCTGAGCATTCCTCTCTCACTCACACACGTCCGCCACATATGCCTCCAGATTCACACTTTAAAAACACTTTACAGCTTGAACCCAGCACCTGCTCTTGATAAGTAGACATAGGAAGCTGCCATCTGGTCTTGCTCACATCCACATATCCACACCCCTGCCCCAAATAGCTGAGCAGTAGGCACTCACATAGCACATGCAACTATGTACACATGTTCATCATATGCCTGCACACATGTTCATACACCTGCATGTGCACACTATTCTATTTTACTGTAGAACTAAGTGAGTATGGCAGCTCAGACCATCTCATAGGCGGCCTCTGTGTGGTGTTCTCCTAAACCCTGACATAGGCCAAAAGCAGGCCCTCTTCCTCACTATCAGCTAGTTCCTTGAGGGGTTCAACTATAGGATTAGAGGGAAAGCAATTGGGGCCAAAAATGTGTGCCGAGGCCCTTCAACTTCAATGTGCCTTGGGGCTATGTCCCATATGGTAAGTTGAAATGACCAAATGTTGAAAATCCACCAACCATACTTAATGTACAGAGCATCCTGGCTGAGTGATGTAGCGCTAAGAGCCAGTATCACACCTCCAATCCAGAGCCTGGGAAGAGGGCAGAATTCCAAGTGCAGTTTCGACTGAATACATATTGTTTGGGCAACATTGTAAAGTTGAACAATTCTAGGTAGAAGCACTGTGACTTGGTGAGTTCATGTGGGTGGCAAATTTATGCCTGAGCTGTGAATATAGCTTGCAGTATAGTTCAATATATGGATTTACTTTTCTTAAAAATAAAGCTTTTTTTTTTTTAGTTAAAATGTAAATATTCTTAGTAAGAATACAAACAACACTAAGGCGCCAGTCCTGTTTAACTGTGCCAAAATTATAAACAGTTTTTTAGGGATTAGCCTACAAATTTAGCATATGTGTGTGTGTGTGTGTGTGTGTGTGTGTGTGTGTGTGTGTGTAAGTACGTATATGCATGAATATGTCTGGATATATCTAAATGTCTGTATATGACTAGAAAGTACACAGTGGTGAATTAGAGATGGCCACTGCATGAACTGAGCTCCCCCAACATTGATGGGCGGCCATGTCAGCTCCTGGCCCGGCAGAGCTTCAGGGTGATGGCAGGGCCAGGTGACATCATACAACACAGATGAACCACACAATGGAACTTAGCCCAGTCACAGAGACATGGAAGACAGTAAACACAGATTTTGTTCGAAGCTACTGCCTTTTGGGGTGGTTACACAAAAGTAGATAAACGGAACGTGCAGATTTATGATTTATCATATTCATTTTAGAAATTAATGTTTAAAAATCAATACCAGAATATTTATGCTATATCTAGTTTTTTGCAGGATAACAAAATGGATATTTTGTTGATGTGTAAATGTTCACTGTGTCAATACATCTAGGATAAATTCCTAGAAATAAATGACGTGGATATTTAAAGTGCTCATGGCTATTGCTCCATTTTTATCTTCCAAAGGTGCCACATTATTTTGTTCTTACACGAAAGCATATAAACGTGGCCAATTCCTCGTCCCTTTGTCTACAAGGACATGAGAATCTAATCACACTTTCATCTCGTCTAATAGATTTTAAAATATCATTTTTTTTGCTTTTCTTTAATGACAATTGAAGTGGTTCGTCTTTTGATATGTTTATAAGAAAGCTTCCCTTTTTCGGTAGCTGTCCTTTGCCCATTTTTTCTACACCCTCATTAGAGCTTTTATCTTTATTAAATTTTAAGAATTCTTTTTTCTTTGCGAGTTGTAACTCTCAGATGGCAAATTAGAATGAAATTAGCTCTTTAGCTGTCATTTGTGTTACGTGGATTAGGTTTTGGTGTTTGAGTTTGTGTGCATACTCACAAGAATATTTTCATGTCTGTATGGGACACAGTTTTCCTTCCCTCAATTTGCAATTTTATTTATCAATCTCGGAAATCTCGAATTCAGGTAGGATTAATTTTGCTTTAAGGAGTGAGAAAATTTTTTTTTTCTCTGTAAATGTCCTAGTCAGATGCTCATGGAAACACTCTTTAATCACACATGATCTCCACATATGTATATTTAGGTCTATTGTTGCACTCTTTTTGTTCTGTTGATTTCTCTGTTCATAGGCTGTTACACAAAATCTGATTATGTGGGGTTCCAGTCTGTATTCAGTCTGGGATTGTATTTTTCTCTGGGAGCCAGTGGTAAAGTACCTTTGTTGCTTGTTCTGATACAGTACTTTTCTTTTCTTTTCCTTATTTTTCTTTTGTTTTCTCCTTTATCCTTCCTTTTTTGTTCTTCTTTATTACTTTTATTGAATTTTAGTGAATCCAAAATACAGTATATTTTGACAATATTTAAACCCTCTCCCCATCTATGCCTTGTTATGCCTCTCCACCCATCAGATTTTATGTACATTGTCATATATGTTAAGGCCTATTGAGCCAAATTTGTGTCCATAAATGGTTTTTGATAAAAGGCTTCACATTGGGCTGGAGAGATAGCCTAGCGGTTAAGAGCGCCAACCGCTCTTGCAGAGGACCCGGGTTTGATCCCCAGCACCCACATGGTGGCTGAGAACCGTCTGTAACTCCAATTCCAGGAGAACTCCAGTTCCAGGGGAATCCGACACCCTCTTCTGACCTCCGCGGCATTGCACGACACGGGTGCACAGACCTGAATTACATTCATACACATAAGTAAATAAATAAAATTAAATTAAATTTAAAAAGGCCTCACATGTACCTTGAACTAGAGATTCTTCTGCCTCAGCCCCCTAAGTGCTGAGATCACAGGTGTGAGTCACCACAGTGGACTCCAGTGTTTGTATTTCAGTTTTAATCTAACCTATCTGTTACTCCCCCCTCCAACACCCCCTTTGGAATAGTTCCTTTTTATAGACCATTTCTCCTTGGCCAGAAAAAAAATCCCTTCTAATCATGTGTTCTTAAATTCGCCTCTTGGCTAGTGTTGATTTTTCCTGGCCTTCCGGAAGGGGCCTCTACCCTGAACCAACCTCTTCTCTCCCATGCTCCGGGAAAAGGCTCTGCTGCCTTGTGAACCAGGCATGCACATTACTCCTCCCAGCAGTTCACTTAGTGGCAGTGTCACCTGGGGTAACTTGGGAGAGTGAGTGGAAAGCAAAACAGGAGACTGATGGACTGTGAAGGACAGATTTCCCAGAAGGGGAAAAGGATTTCTATAGGCCTTGATCAGAAAAGGGAACAGTCTTCCTCCTCCACCTGCTTTTTGGATGTGAACGGAATCCCTGGTCAGGGAGTCAGAAACATTCATCTGCCAGCGCTGCTTCCCTCTCCTCCCCAGCAGTTTACAATGTTGTTCTGCTGTGAAAGCAGGCAAAATGAGTATGTGAAATCAAGCATGGGAAAAGGCCCAGAAAGTCTGAATAAACAATTCTGGAATAACAATGTCCTGCTCACCAAAGGCAGTTAGCCAGAAACCCACGTCTGTTTAGGAATCCTATTTGTTTTTCTCTTGGAAAATGGGAAAGCGCATCTGAGATTTCACTTCCATACCCTATTTTCTCTGTAAAGGGAATAGCTGGAAGGGGAGACAAGAAATAGAGTCCTTTATCTCTGGACCTCAAACCTTGGCCCGGGGCATATGCGACCCGGAGCCCCCGTCATCAGTTAGCATGACATATGAATATTCTGCTGCTCCTCTGTGGGTTTTGCTATGGTCAAGAGACCACATTCCACATCTAGGAGGGGCACCAGGGACATTGAGCCTGGAGCTGTAGTCTTGGTGTGACACACTCTGTCTGATGGACCCAGACTGCTTCTTCCGTTTCCCTAGTGTCCTCCCTAGGGGCCCTCGCTGGGTGTCTGACCCAACCTTTAGGAGGGCATCGCCATCTACTTCCCTCTGCTCCCTCCACTCTCCGGCACTCATTCCACCCCTGAGCTCTCTCCTGCTCATTTTCCTCCTCTCTTCCTCATAGCTAAATATGATCACTGAACTCAAGGTTTCTTTATTCAATATATTTTTGAATCTGCTTCTCTGTCCTACTCCTACTGTCCTGATCTGTGTCAATCTGACAGCATCTGCCCCACCTCCCAGGATGGCGCATATTATCATGACCAGATGTGTCTTTAACACCAGGCTCAGTTCAACCCCCAACACCTCCATCAAGACAGGAGAATGACACTCACAATGGGCCACTCACTGTGTTCTGCTCTGTACCTAGGTCATTTGATACCATCACAACCATTTGAGGTCTGTTTGATAATCCCTAGGCAAAATGGATCAACCTCCCTTTATTAAGCATCTTCTATATACCGGGTCTATGTTACTCTACAGGTATCTCACTTTCACTATCTCTGATCCTTATAAATATCCTGCAAGGTTGTTGTCACAGCCAATTTAGAGACACGGGGCCCAATGCTCAGTGTATGAGGATATGTCTCTGGGAGTCATAGATAGGAGTACCAGGTCTAGGATTTGAACCCCCAGTGTCCTCCCTACTGAGTCTGTACTCATTTTACTATATTGTGTATATCAATCATCAGATGGCCAGTTGACTTGAGATCTGCTGTAGCAGTCACAGCTGGAATCTAGGGACAGCAGCTTGTCTTAGGAGAACATGCTCACTAGAGTTCTGAAGTCAGGTACAGGACTTCGGGAAGCTGAGAAAGTAAAGAACAACTGTGTGGCTCCCCTCCCTCCCTCCCTCCCTCCCTCCCCCCTTCCTTCTTATTGAGGGTCTATACTATCCTGGAAATATCTGACTGTGGGGAGGCGGCTCGAGCTTCCTGAGACAGTTCAGGATCATTGAAGGAGCCATCTATGGCATGCTGACACTCCTAATGGGAGAGGAACATAGTCTTCAAAGCTCCAGTTAACGTGTGTGCAGATGGGAGCTTGGGGGACCATTTCTCTAAACGATGCTCTCCATGAATAACCATCATCCCTCCTATCTGCCAGAGAGGGGCCCCTTCTCTGTCCTGATGTGGGATCTCTTCACCCCACTTAGACTCAGAGTTCCTGGTGCCCTGAGGGGAAGCAAATTAGTTTCACTTACAATTAGGTGTCTCAAAGACAGGTTTGATTTCGATTTAATAAGAAAAGGGATTCCAAGTCAAACAGATCACAACCGATTATTAAGACTAGAATTACTAAAGTTCTGCAAATGTCACAAATGAGACTCTTATTTCCAAGTCCTAAACCTCAATAAATACCAGTTTAATAATTAATTGAGCTTTAATTAGTGCATGGCAACAGTGTCAACTTGATAGATCTCCTCAGAGAAGGTACATGTTGCAATGGGGCTGTGGGCTGCTGGGAAGATTCCTATCAGAGAATGGGCAAGGAATGTGTGGGGTCCCAGTGCCTTGCCTAGCTGGGCATGAAGTGAGCCAGTTCACCTTTCCCCAGAAAAAATTGTAGTCTGTGCTAATCCTATTATCCACTTCATTGCCAATCACCCTAGGTATCCAGGCTTCCAACACTAACCACAAGAGATAGGGCAGTGATTTGGGATCCTTAGAAAAAGTCTGATCCATATTTTCATGTATCAACTGGGTGGCCGAGGAGATGGGCTTACTACAGAATAATGATCTCAGTCCTGCCTGATGTCTGAGCAGGCAACCACCTGAGTTTAAAGAGAATGCTTGATGAAATTCATTAAATCAGTGGTTTCTATTTAGTCAAAAGAACTAGAGTCCTGTTAACTGAGAGAGAGAGAGAGAGAGATGAGAAAGAGAGAGAGAGAGGGAGAGAGAGAGGGAGAGAGAGAAAGGGAGAGAGAGATGGAGAGAGAGAAAGGGAGAGAGAGGGAGAGAGAGAGAGGGAGAGAGAGAAAGGAAGAGAGAGGGAGAGAGAGAGAGGGAGAGAGAGGGAGAGAGAGGGAGAGAGAGGGAGAGAGAGAAAGGGAGAGAGAGAGGGGGAGAGAGAGAGAGACTTTTGTCTTGTCCCTTAGAAGTCCTGCTTTTATTGGGGTAGTCTGAGGTCTGATTTCATAAGGTGGGATGATATGGGCTCAGGAACCTATATATTTAGTCCTTCTGACAATTGCTCTGGCAAGCAAAGGCCAGGCCTGTTCAAACCACCAAGCCAGTCAGGTTATACTGATCCACAGCTAGCTATGGGAGCCACTTCATTATAAAACCCAGGATCCTCTCTTAAGAACATGGTGGCATTGCCTGCATTTGAACGAGCCAGTGGACAGTCCTCTCTGGGGTCCAGGAGGGCCCCTTACAGTGGCATTGGCTTTCAGTTTCACGATTGCATTGGTACCTGTGTTTCTTGGCCATCAGCTGGCCAAGCCCCTTTCCCATCGGTCCTCTTTGGACATGAAAAATGCCAGGAAAGGGGAGAGCGAAATCCAGCTAGCTACGGTGCTTCCACTCAGGTAGCTACAGTGGCTTCCACTCCGGTAGCTAGGGTGCTTCCACTCAGGTAGCTACAGTGCTTCCACTCAGGTAGCTACGGTGCTTCCACTCAGCTAGCTACGGTGCTTCCACTCAGCTAGCTACGGTGCTTCCACTCAGGTAGCTACGGTGCTTCCACTCAGGTAGCTACGGTGCTCCCACTCAGGTAGCTACGGTGCTTCCACTCAGCTAGCTACAGTGCTCCCACTCAGGTAGCTATGTTGCTTCCACTCAGGTAGCTACGGTGCTTCCACTCAGGTAGCTACCATGGCCTCCACTCAGGTAGCTTTTCTTTGTGTCTCTGGTGACTCAGTTTGTTTGAATGTGAATTATCTGCAGTCAGAAAAGTGACAGTACAGCTGGCTGCAGAGAGCCCAGAGGAAATGTGTGGCAGATGAAGAAGGGTGTGGGCATGTGTGTACATGAGTGTGTGCATGGGGGCAGGCTGTCCTTATTTACGAAAACAACTCCAAGTGGGCCTTTCTGGCTAAAGCCAGAATGAGGAGGGTAGACTCCCAGAATCCCCTCTCCCTAGACATTGCTGTGGCAGCAGAAGGTTAGTATCTGTTCCGGTTTTAGAGTCCCCTACACCCTGTCCATCTTCCCAGCTCTTGGACTGCAGTCCAGTCTCAGCTTGCCCTCTGTTTGCTAGGGATGAGGAAGGAGATGAGAAAGTACAAACTCATGGTCACTATGCTGTGATCGTTGTTAGCATTCCTGTTGGTGTGTGAATAGGTCGTGATACCTTCTTTTCCTGGTATGGAGAAGCCACAGCTTCTGTCTAGTCACAGTGTAAGCTTATAGGAAGGTGTGGAAGTGGGAAAGGGCCTCTGGATTTGGAATGGTGGCTTTCTGAGGTTGGTGATCACTGAGAAGCTGCTAGGAGAGAAAGGAAGTAGGTGGAGATGACACATGTTGGTCAAGACCCCTACTTCTCCCACAAAAGTCCAGGGGCTGGAAGTCCAGGAACTCCCTGCCAGTTGTCATAGAGAAACTGAGGTGTTCTTAGAGTTACTGTCATTGACTAGTCACTTACTAATTGTCTTCCACTCTCTGGGATAGTGCTAAGAGGTAGATAGATTCTGGGTGCTTGGTTTTCAGTGCTATGTGCTGAGTGCTAGGCTCTTGGTCAGAGTCTTGTAGGAGTGATACACAGGCTCATAGGCACCAGGCAATGTAAAGCACAGGAAATCTGGTAATTCCAGAGCTCCACAGGAATCAATGGCTGATTCCTAACTGACTGGAGGAGTTGGAATGTGCTGACGAATGGGCTTAGAAGCCTACTCTGGAAAGCCAAAGGCCTGGACTGATGGTAGGAAGTGCAGAAAGGGTGGTGACTGCACAGAATTCACATGTACATAAGCCGATTGCCTAGAGACCCAGCAATCAGAGGTCAGTTGGTTAGAAGCACTGTAGCTCTCCCCTCTCCTGGCATCAGGGAGAAGGCACAATGCTGGCAGTGGCCTGGAGCCGGAGAGTGCACTGTGCATTTGAGAGTAAGGGGCAGCTGGCAAAGTGGCATGGCTGAGCTGAGGAAGGTGGCTGGGGTACAGAAGAAGCTCTGGTTAGATGGTCAGTGCCTCCCACACCATTCTTAAAAGTCAGACCTTCTTGCGCAGGCAGAGGGGAGTTGCAGGGTGCTTCCAGACAGAGAAGTAACTTCTGTGGAAAGAGTTGATGAATCTTGACTGGGCAGAGCTGGTTGGGATGGGAAAGAATCCAGAGATGCCTCTGTGACTGGGGGGAGGTGTGCTGGAGGGGGAGAAGGGCATTAAATAACTAATTACACAATTAATTATGCAATTACCACCGTGTGAAGTGATCACAAGACGATGGAGGAGCTGAAGGGCTGTTTAGGGCTCTGACATGGCCAGGTAGTGGGCAAGGCTTCTTTGAGGAGATGACATTCGGCTGAAACCCAGGGTGAATGAGTAGGAAATAGAGCAGGGAGACGGCCCCTGACAGTGTGGGGACAGGGGGAGCAGGGAGACGGCCCCTACTGTGTGGGGACAGGGGGAACAGGGAGACGGCCCCTGACAGTGTGGGGACAGGGGGAGCAGGGAGATGGCCCCTGACAGTGTGGGGACAGGGGGAGCAGGGAGACGGCCCCTGACAGTGTGGGGACAGGGGGAGCAGGGAGACGGCCCCTGACAGTGTGGGGACAGGGGGAGCAGGGAGACGGCCCCTGACAGTGTGGGGACAGGGGGAGCAGGGAGACGGCCCCTGACAGTGTGGGGACAGGGGGAGCAGGGCGCTTTCCGGCCAACAGGCCAGTCCAGCCAGGCCAGGCGTGGGTCAGCTGTGCTCTACGGACCCAGGGTAGCTCCTCCGTCTGGTTTCCTCAGTGGAGTTGATGTGGCACCTGGCCATGTTCATTTCTGTGTACTTATTGGGTCTGGGAAGTTTTGTGCTTTGGGGGCCAGGTCCAGTGGGGAAGGGCAGGTGCCTGGGGCGACTTGCTTGCTTTACATAACTCCTTCCCAGCTCAGCTCAGACCAATAGCAGGACAGAGGAATCACAAGAGGGACCTTCTAGTTACACAGTACATGATATTTATTCCCCAGATCTTTGCAGAAATGTCTGGCTGACTCTGGCCTCTACTCCCCTTTTCATCCCCCCTAGGAAGTGGATGGCTCCCGTGCCTGAATCTGATTGGCTGCGATGGAGGGGGTGTGGCAGAGTCAGGTCTCTGGCTCTGAGAGTATGCTCCACCCATGTATAAAGAACCAGCAGCATGAATTGAAGATTTATTGCCCTGGGAAACATGACTCCTCAAATGGTGGACAGGCGGCTCTTTCCTCAGTGGGAAGGATTTTGTGTCTGAGTTACCCAGAGGGGCTGAGGGCCAGCTGCACCCAGGTATCCAGCTCAAGTCATTTTTTGACTTTCTCTTTTCCTTTCCTGCTCCCTTTTTCCCTCCTCTACATGTTTCCCAGATTTTTCTTGCAATAAATGACTCACATTTGAAATCCTATCTCAGAGCCTGCTTTGAGCCTAAACAAGGTAGCGGAGTATCGACGAGTCAGTCACTCAAGGCAGGATCCACGCACCAAGCCCTACCATGGGAAGGAGCTTCCTTCTGGCTGATTAGCAGAGTTTTGTTCGTGGGCCCCACACCCCTCACAGGCTGAAGACTTGGGTGTAATCCTTTTTTATTCAGATTCGAACTCACACACTGGCCCTCTGTGGAATTGCGTGGTTGGGGACTCTTCACTACTCACAATCATGCCCTGTGTGAGCAGATTACCCCTTCACCCCAGGAACAATGCCCAGACAACCAGGCTGTTTCTTTTTTGTCATCAGATAATTCTGTTACTTTCCTTCTCACAGAGAGCTGAGCTGAGAAAGAAGCAATTGAGAAAGCCAGCCTTGGCCTGCGCCCCCCCCCATCCCCATCTGTTTCGTGGGGGAAGGAGGGACACCAACCAATTCAGCATTTCTCAGCACTCTTCCCAAAGCATTGGGGATGGGCTGGGCCTGTCCGCAATAGCTTTTGCCTGCACCCACACAGCCTCCAAGGGGGTCTCCAAATTAAAATGCAAGTCTTAAGTATGTGCTTGTCTTTCTTGGGAAATGTTGATAACCAAAGACCACATGGGCTCATCAGTGTGATCTCCAAGACAGGAATGATTGGGGCAAATGGCTCCAAATGGAGATGAAAAAGCTTTTACAGTGACAGGGAAGAGCTACTGCAGGCTGTTTGAGAAAATGCGGTTTGGGAATAGGGGGAAACATGGGCCTTTGTGCAAATCAAAAACAAGGGGGAAGGGACCGCAGCGAGCAAAGTGACACAAAAGAGAGAAGCGAGACGAGAAAAGGAAGAAGGAGAGGGCAGACAAGCGAGGTGAGGGACGGGAAAGCGGGAGGATGCTAGGATCAGAGAATTCAAAATGACTAGAGAGGAGGAGTGTGTTCCAACATCAGCGCAGGTGGAGGTGGTCGGAGGGACCAGCACCCCAGCACAAGGCCTGCAGAAAAGCTCCGGGTGCCAACCTGAAGGATAGACAACAAACTATAGTGCTAGATGCTTGCTGAAAAATGGCTCTCCCTGGACTTGGCAAAGCATGCAATTTATCTTCACGGACTATCTGAAAGTGACCAGTGCTAGGTCTGAGGTGCTTTGGCAAGAGGTCAGGAGGGAGAAAGGTAAAGGAGGGGGTTGCAGGAAGAGCCAAGCAAGAGAGGGAGGGGCTGAGGAACAGAGCTATGCAAGAGAAGAGGGGCAGTGCAGAGAGGATTTGAGAGGGCTGAGAGGCAGAGGCAGGGAGAAGAGGAGGAGGAGGAGGAGGAGCAGAGGAGAGATTTGAAACTTTTAGGCTAAGAAGAGCAAAGCTGCTGTTTGCGGAGGACCTGCTAGAAGCTCAGTACCATTTTGTTGTCTCACTGAACGGTGGCCCTGAAATGGATTGTTTGGTGGCATTTTTGCCAAGATCAAGTGCAATACGTTAAAGAAGGACACTGAGAACTTGAGTGACTGTAGCCAGAATCACCACATCAGGGAAGACAGGATGTTGGGATTCAAACTCAGGAATGAAGACTTCTTCAAGCGAAGCAGGCAGGTATTTGTTTTAATGACTCTAGTTTCCATCTGAGAGATGTAAGCCTCTTGTGTAGATTCTCGGGACACGGAAGCCTGTGAAAACCTGGGCCTCCAACCACAAGGGGGAGCTATCTCCCTAGCAGAAGCAGGAACCAGTTCCTCTAAGAACTAGCCAGGTCAAGAAGTTATTTCCTTGCCTGAACTTTTGTGTAGGGGGGTAGGGGGATGAGGACGGGGACACTTGGGGTTGATCGAAGCAGCCTACAGCTGAACCATCCGCTTCCTGTCGGCTGGTTTTCATTTTGTCCTATATTGCGTCTAAGCGGGATCCACCCTTTATTTGTGTTTAGACAGCAGCTTGGCTTCCGTTTCCAGCTCTGGCTGTGGACTTCTTTGCTGTGGCTATCCGTCTGTCACCCTTGACAACTAAGGCATGTCTGTTCACTCACACTGATGGGCCTGGGGCCGGCGGCATAGTGCCTGGTGCATCACAGATGGTCGGAATATTTTTGACAAGTGAATGAGCAAATGGGAAGACATGCTTGAGCGGGAAGGATCTTGAAGAAGCATCTGGTCTTACCTTGCCCAGCTCCGACCAGAATCACTAATGTCACTTTTGAACGAAGAACTCCACAAAGGCTGGCTCTCTCTCTCTCTCTCTCTCTCTCTCTCTCTCTCTCTCTCTCTCTCCTTATAGCTTCCCATTGGCCAATGGATGGCTCTTGGTCTTTAGCTGTTTAACCTGCCGACACCTTTTGTTGGGGCTGAAGGTTGGAAATTAGGAGGAATGTTAGCTGTGTTCTTGTGTCCTAGGAATGAGAACAATAAAAGCTCCCTTCCAAGGCTGGTATTTGGGCACATGATTGGTGTCCACAAGCTAAAACACTATCCTCTGGATGATACTGTCCTTCAAGTGGATATGAACAGTGATAGAATGTTCAAGAAATGAGCCATCCCCTCATGTCCCCCAACTTATTGAATGAGGGAGTGTCTCTGGGAGTTCTCGTTGGGAACTTGGGAACTTGTCTTTTTCTAATTCTCCTCAGGCTTGGGAATGTCTGTTCTCACATCCCACCCCACTTGCCTGATCATGGCTCTTGAGCTAGCTTGTTTTTTTGTTGTTCTGAGACAGGGTCTAATGTGGTCTAGGTGGGCCTTGTGCTGGCTGAGGGCAGTGACAGGCTTAAAGGCCTCATCCCCAGCTTCCACTTCTAGAGTGGCCAGGAGTGTGTGCAGTCAGCACCCCATGTTATGGGAGAGTTGGGCAATTGAACCCACAGTCCCTGTTATGCTAGGCTGATGCTCCTCCCACTGAACTCTACCCACAGCACCCTGACCATGTCTGTTGCTTGTGTCTCAGTTACCTCAGCTCAGTAGATTCTGTCTTTCTTGGTGAGTTCAGGGTCATTGCCAAACAAAGAAGTCAGTTTCCATCAATGCTGTTCCTCATTTTGAACCACAACATAAAGCACTTTATTGCAGTTACAAATAACAAAGTTATTTCTGCTGGGCCTTAGTATCTGAACTTAATAGCATGCTGTATTGCCATCCCGTGCTGATGCGTGGCATATCTAATCCATCTTTCCTAGAATAACAGTGTTCAGAAATTAGAAGGGACTTTAGCAGTGAAATAATTAATGTGGATAACCATCATAAACGCCACAAATGGAACAACTACAGATGGTAGTGAGCGATGATTGTTAATATGCTAACCTGTTTTGACAGAACTTTATATTTTTTCCTCTGGAGCTTCGTGGATAGAAGTTAAAACATCCCTATCCCCATGACAGCGCCTTGTATTCTGGGTCAGGGATTCAGTAATCTCCTACCTGGGCCAGGTAACATCACCGAAGAAGGCTTGCAGAATCCAGGCTGGGACTGTCTTCCACGCTGCCTCCCCTGCCACCCCCAGGCTGTCAGGAAAGAGTTTTCCATCTCTTGCCTCAGGCTCCAGGCAGGCTGGGTGGCCTAAAGCTTCAGCCAGGCATCCACCTCTCCAAAGCTGAGGCTCTGAGGGAGGGGCGGGGCTTGCTGGCTGGGCTCCACTCAGCAGGAAGCAACTCTTTGAAGATCTTAGCTGCACACAGGTGCAGATGACCGAGGCAGCTTCGGGAGGCTGCGCAGAAATGAAAACTCATCATGGAGAAATGACTCATCGCACTCGGCAGAAAGTTGGGGGGGGGCATTTAGGGCTACTGGCACCTCCTTGCCGCCCTTTCAGTATGGCTAGCTTTTAAGTGGCCTTAGGAGCAGAGGGCCATTGAAATATCAGAGGTGAGTCAGAGGTGCCCAGAAAATCCCGGAGGTCAATCAAACAAGGCGGGGGGGGGGGTGGCAGAGGGCAGCTGGCCGCCTTCCCCACCGTGGGATAAGCTCTATGCCTTACACATCAGATTTCATTTACTCCTCACAGTGATCATTTGAAGTGGGCATGGTAAGCTGATATTTAAGATAAAGAAGCTGAGAATTAGGTAACAAGCAATTTTCTAAGTTTATCAGGGAAGCCACAGGCAGAGCTGTTCCCAGCTTTGACAGAGCTTCCTGGGCTCCGGGTTACTTTCTGCTGCCTAGGCACTCTCCCTGCTGTGGCCCTATAGGGACCTGTCTGTTCCAGAGGAGGCTAAACCCTCCAGAGAAGCTCAGCGCCAACCCTTCGCTCCACCTAGAGACCCAGTGATCCAGACGTTTGATCCCTTTCCCTTCAGTGCCATGACTACCCTCTTTTATTTAATCACCCTCTTACAAATAAGCTATGGAATCTCTAGATTTTTAAAAATGGAGGCACATTCCTTCCCAAAGACTAGCTATCATATAGTATCAGGAGATACTGTGTACGCTACCAAGGGAGGAAACGGATCAGTGACTCTATCCCGCTGTAAAGCCTATGAACCCCGACGACCAGCCCAGCAGATTATTTCTACTGGTGCAGCAGTGGCGCTTTCTTCTTGGGGGTAATCAACAGCTGTGTGAGTGGATTTAAGGCCTGCTCAATGGGAAGGAACTCAGGCGTTGTACTATCTAAATGTAGGCAAATATACATGGCCAGAGATGTTGTAGATTCTAGAGAAGAAGCTGCTTCTGTCAGTTCCCTAGACCAACCTAATTTCCTACTATATTCTAAATATATGTCGTCACGGTTACAGACGAGGGTACTTCTCACCACTCTTTTTGCAACAGATGGAGATGATCATAAAGTTCTACAACTGGTCAAGTGCAGAGAGTAAGTGACTGTGAGGTGCCTCGTCCTAAGTGGTCCATCTACAATGCAACCTCTGCACCTAAGGGGACATCATGGAAGAGGGGGCGGAATGGATGTAATTTCCAGGGGTACGACGCCTGCTGCTAGTTAATGCATTTTAGACACGAAATCTCCACAGTGTGGTAGTTTAGCAAGATTTGCATAATGACAAAAGTAGTTGACATGCCAAGATGGATGGGAAATTTCAAGGGGTCCCACCTCAAGATGAAGAGCTACAGGCAATCAATGGATGCTGGGGAAGGGAGAATCAGTGTTTTACAGAGCCTAGCTCCCGATAGGTTATCTAATCTCAATTGGCCAGCCCTAAACACAGGTACACACGAGCGCCACTAAATGGACTCAGTGTGTGTGTGTGTGTGTGTGTGTGTGTGTGTGTACGTGTGTGTAACAACAATAATCAAAGAACAAGAAGCTGATAAGGGGTGGGTGGGACATGAGAGGAGTTGGAGGCAGACTGGGAGGGATAGCAATAACACATACACAGTATTCATGCAGAAATTCTCAACAAAATAAAAAAAATGGAGGTCCCCCTCCATTCTTGTCCCTCCCCTCTCTGTGCTCCCTTTCATAGGACTCACGAGCTGTCTCTCACCATGCCATCTTCTTGGCTAGCTTCCCTTTCAGCCACCCCCTCTCTCGAGCCCATTCTTCAGGTGTTGTGTCAGCCAAGGTCGACTGATGAAGTTTTCTAACTGATGACTCCCCACGATCTAACAGTCAATCCTTGTTTAGTGCAATGTTTGGATCTTAAATGCCTGCCAGAGGCCTTGAGCTGGTGAGGTGATGGTCCCCCCCAGGTAAGGCCCCTCTGGTGAGGTGATGGTCCCCCCCAGGTAAGGCCCCTCTGGTGAGGTGATGGTCCCCCCCCAGGTAAGGCCCCTCTGGTGAGGTGATGGTCCCCCCCCAGGTAAGGCCCCTCTGGTGAGGTGATGGTCCCCCCCAGGTAAGGCCCCTCTGGTGAGGTGATGGTCCCCCCCCAGGTAAGGCCCCTCTGGTGAGGTGATGGTCCCCCCCCAGGTAAGGCCCCTCTGGTGAGGTGATGGTCCCCCCCAGGTAAGGCCCCTCTGGTGAGGTGATGGTCCCCCCCCAGGTAAGGCCCCTCTGGTGAGGTGATGGTCCCCCCCCAGGTAAGGCCCCTCTGGTGAGGTGATGGTCCCCCCCAGGTAAGGCCCCTCTGGTGAGGTGATGGTCCCCCCCCAGGTAAGGCCCCTCTGGTGAGGTGATGGTCCCCCCCCAGGTAAGGCCCCTCTGGTGAGGTGATGGTCCCCCCCAGGTAAGGCCCCTCTGGTGAGGTGATGGTTCCCCCCCCAGGTAAGGCCCCTCTGGTGAGGTGATCGTCCCCCCAGGTAAGGCCTAGGGGAGGAAGCCAGCTTATTGGAGGGAGGCCCTTCTAACAGGATATCGGATCCCCTGACCTTCTTCACGTTTTTTGCCTCCCAGCTGGCATAAGGTGAACAGACCTCCTCTACTATATGACCCCCACCAGGATATTCTGCCTTGCCATGGGCCTGGGAGCAATGTGACCGAGTCAGTATGGACTGAAACCTCTGATACTATGAGCTCAGATAAATCTCTTTTTAAGTTGTTTTCTTTTCTCAGGTGTTTTGTTACAGCAACGAATATTTGTCTGTTATGGCTCTGACTTAATGAGTGGAGTCATCTCTTGATGGACTCATAGGATAATGGCATATTGAGAGGTGGTGAGAGGTAGGAAGTGGGATGTAGTTGGAGGAGGTTGGAGTGTGTCCTTGGGTGCTGTATCCTGCCATGGCTCCTTCCTGTTTCCGTCTCTGCTTCTTGTCCACCATGACGTGAACTGCTGTGCCCTGTCATGCCTTTCCCCCCATGATGTACCGACATCTCACAAGCTGAGGTAAACCTTTCTTCTCTTTAAGTTGTTTCTGTCAGGTATTTGGCCATAATCAGGATAAAAGCAACAAGTGTACGGAATAACGTTTACTCTTCCAGTTTGAGTTCTTATGAGAGCACTTTCTTGCTTCCATCCTATCTTGAGGCTGATTCCCATGTGTCCTGCTTGTGGGCTGAGCGTTACACCCACCTTTATTAGTCTGTGATGCTGGAGGACCCTGGGGCTCTGTCTAGATTATCTTACTTAGTCTCATGGCTTTCAGTACTGTCAACATGCTGATGTCTAACTTCCATGCATCATGCTCAAATGTCACATGACATCTCAGTATAACCCATTTCAAGCCAGCTCCTAGTTTCCAGCCTGCACCCTCTCCCCACACTAAATAAATAAATGTTAAAAACACTAGAGGGGCTGGAGAGATAGCCTAGTGGTTAAGAGCGCCGACTGCTTTTGCAGAAGACCCAGGTTCGATCCCCAGCACCCACATGATGGCTAAGAACCGTCTTTAACTCCAGTCCAGTTCCAGGGGAATCCGACGGCCTCTTCTGACCTGTGCAGCATTGCACGACATGGGTGCACCAACCTACATGCAGACAGTACACTCATACACATAAAATAAAAAAAAAAACACTAGAGGTTATGAAAAACTGAAAATTGTTTGCAACTTAAATCCAAAATGTTTAAATTGTTCACTCTCATACTCAGTGCAAGTAAAGACATCACCATCCAAACAGAGATACTTTGAGAGTGTATGTGGTCATCAATAATTATGCTGGGACAATGGGCCAACGCTGCCCTCTGGAAACAAGGCTTGATCACCCTGATGGGGAAGAACAGGGCTGGGCCTGGGAATGTGGGGTAGGTGTTGGGGAGGTGGCGTTGGAGGAAATACTTGGGAAGGGTGGGAAGAGTTGGAGAGGGAAGCTCATGGGAAGAGGGACCTCATACCACAGGCTGAAAGGCTAGGAAGAGTCTGGGGGAAGGATCTATGTCACATGCTTGAGAGACAAGAGAGAGAGATTAGGACTCCTAAGGAAGTAGCTAATTGGGTACCAGCCGAGCTAGAAAGGAAGGGGGCCTTGAAATGAGGAGAAGTTGGGCCCAGAGCCAAAGTGCTCTCTGAGACAGACTGAATGGGAAGCAATGTGGAGAGCTGGAAGGATCTTGAGTCACACTGGTGCGGACTTGATTCTGGTGCTCACCGACTGAGACTTTCAGCATGTCCCCAATGGTGCCCAGCCTCAGCCTTCACATCTACAAACGAGGGTAAAGGCATCTTTCAGAAAGAATCGTGACGGATAAGTGAAGCACACTGGGTGTCTCTCTGGTAACAGAAGGAGCCTTCTCTTCTCCAGGACAAAGGTAGGCTAAAGAGTGTGGCTTTGTATTAGACTTACAGAGAGGCATTGGGAGGAACACGAAGTCCATTAACACACTGTTCAACAGGACTGACGTGAGGTCTGTACATTGAAGGAGGGGCAGGCCGCAGTCTCATGTGAACTGTCCTGACTCAGGAGGCCCACACAGGGCTGATGGCAGGACAACGTCTTACAGTGGCAAAGCTTCATTGAGGTCCTGAACCGTTTGTGCATGCTTGGGTCAGAAGAAGATGTCCAGAAAGTTCTTCCTTGTGAGCAAAGCTAGGGCTCCTTAGCATGAAGACTAAGGCTCCTGACAGTATGCTGTGGCTTTTTCCTTTCCACCCCTTTCTTCTGTTCATAACACCATGTGACCCACTCTGTGCTCCTGCCAAACCACACTGAAGGCCGATTTGTCCTCAAGTACCTACTGTCACTTCTGACCTCTATGCCAACTCCCTCTGCCTGGGAACATTCTCTTCCTCGCACTTGAACCTGGCAGGTTCGTCCCTGCCTCCCTGGTATGGACTCTTCCCTCTGTCCAAATGGCTCTTCCTCTGGGCCTCTGCATAGCCAGCTCCCTCACTTCCTGTAGGAAGTCTCATTATCTTTTACCCTCCTAAAACTTTCAGCTCCTCCTCTGACATTTCCTGCATTTTTCCCTTTCTGATTTACATTATTCTCTTTATTCTTTGTCAACATTGGGTTGACAAACTGGTGGGTGAAAAACTGGGTGACCCATGGACCAGATCCAGCCCTTCTTGTTTTTGCAAATAAAGTTTTATTGAAACATGGCCATGCCCATTTATTTATACACGATCTATGACTGTTTTGTGCTACAGCAGCAAACCCGAGTAGCTGATCAGCAAAACATGGTCTATAAAGACTAGAATATTTACTAACTGTCCCTTTTCCTGAAGTTTACTGACCTATGCTCCAGTGTATTGATTCTGTTTACTTTTTATCACCCCCATTAGAACCAAAGCTCTATCATGACAAGTGTTTTTGTCTATCTTCTAAATTATTTTGTTCCCCCTTACTAGAATAGCACACTGGCAACCTAGTAAATATCTGTGGAGAGAATGGACATTGACAGGTCTACCTACTGGCATGGAGGCAGAGCCTCCTACCCTTTTATATCTGTGCTGTTTTAATGTTCTTTGGAGTGCAGTGATTTCTGCACGGAATTTCATTTCCCCACTAGATGGCCAACTCCAGGTGTCTCCTCTATCATGTCTTTTGTCTCTCTAGGCAGAACTGGCCCTTCTCCCTTCTGCTCCTTTTATAGTGCTCTGGCTAGACCCGGCACAGAGCACTATAAATGTTTGGCACTTGTTGAAAGTGAGGTTGACAGAGAACCTCATGGGTGTGGATGATGGTTTTAGTCATTGCCACCCCCAAACAGAGACCACTTTGAGAGAGTGAATGTGGAGTTATCAGTAGTTATGCTGGGACAGAGCCTGCAGCATTGACACACAGTAGGTCTCTACAAGCAGAGATGGCTTTCCTTACGGAAGGCTCGACAGCCTTCCTAGTAGAGACAGGCCCATCAGTAGCTATGGCTGACTGGAAGAGAATGGAAGGCAAAGGAGCAGAGCTAGCTGGAGCAGAGGACAGCATCTTGCTGGGGTCTATGCAGAGGGGCTGAAGACGGCTAACCAGAGAAGTAGAGGGCATGCTCTGTGTCATCCCCCTCCTCACAAAAGGTTACCGCTTTTTAAATCCTGCTATTCTTGGTCTCTGGTGCATTTGCCCTGTAGTAGCACAAAGCAGCAGAGGCCAGTGTTTACACCTTCCTTAGTGGAAAGAAAGCATTTCCTGGATCTTTCTCCCTTTAGTTTAAAAACTAAAGGCCCTGGGGCTAGAGGGATGGCTCAGTGGTTAAGAGCACTGGTTGCTGTCGTGGAGGACCCTGGTCCAATTCCCAACATGCATGGGGCAGCTAGCAACCATCTGTAATTCCAGTCCCAGGGGAATCCAACACCCTCTTCTGACCTCCACAGGCAGTGCAGAACATGGGTATACTTATATATATGCAGGCAATACACTCATACACATAACATAAAAATAACAAATATAATACTTAAAAACCAAAGGTCCTATTGCATCCCAACTAAAGCAAACAGAACATTTCCCTCCTCTATATTGTGAGGTTTTGAGAAGAGCAGCCATCTACTTCATTTATATTCTTAGTACCTAGCCTATGATTCTATCACAGATGCTTAATTAATTTTTGCTGAATTATATAAATGATGCGATCTGAAAAGGGAAGGGAAGAAGGAAGGAGGGGAGAGGGAAGGAAGGACATATTTGTATGAGTGCTTGTTGGGACTCGGGACCTGGGTAACAAGCCTAGCAATCACCAAAATACTTCAAGAGAAGGTAAAAACCGTATTTGTTTTCTCCCTGGCTGAGGCTCCTGGGAATTTTCTTCTATTCAAGAACACAATTGCCAAAAAACTAGCCTGATGATCTGATTGCTGTTGCGTAGCTCCGTGATGATTAAAGGAGGTCTGGGCAGAGCTATGGCTTACACGATGGAGAGAGAAATGACGCCTCCTCTTTCCAGTCTCTGTTTTGACTGGTTCTTCATTTACACCGACATTTCTTCTGCAGATAGCAGTGCTCACCCAACTCTGCCTCAACTGTCCCCAAGGCTCTGCCATAACAATGGGAAGAATCATTCCTATTAAGACTTCTTATTCCTTCTTGTCTCCTTGAGGTTACTTCATTTTCTGTGTATTTTGAATTGATGTTAAAATACTCTCAATTTTGGGGGCTAGAGAGATAGCCTAGTGGTTAAGAGTGCCGACTGCTCTTGCAGAAGACCCGGGTTCGATCCCCAGCACCCACATGGTGGCTGAGAACCGTCTGTAACTCCAATTCCAGGAGAACTCCAGTTCCAGGGGAATCCGACACCCTCTTCTGACCTCCGCGGCATTGCACGACATGGGTGCACAAACCTACATGCAGACAGTACATTCATACACATAGAAAATAAATAAATAGCCAGGTGTGGTAGCGCACGCCTTTAATCCTAGCACTTGGGAGGCAGAGGCAGTGTGAGTTCAAAAGGCCAGCCTGGTCTACAGAATGAGTTCCAGGACAGCTGGGGCTACAGGGAGACCCTGTCTCAAAAACAATCCACAAAAAAAAAAAAAAAAAAAAAAAAAGAAGAAAAGAAACTAAGTAAATAAAAAAAAAATAAAAAAAATACTCTCAATTTTGATCAGGAGTCAGGGCCTCCTGCTCCAGTACACATGTAAACTCATGCACACTTACGTATATGCACAAGCTGACTGGTTGTCACAGCTCATTCTTTCTTATGGACAAGATGCAGAGTGAGGGAGCTAGCAGATGGGTACCTTGGAGGTTCTGAGCCACGTCACTCCCTATCAGCCTGCTCTAAAGATCCCAGCAGGCTTTGGGAAGGGCTGCTGATGAGATGGGTAGATTCTACACATTTCCAGCTGGAGTTAAACCTTTCTCTCCCCAAGGGATGGAAAAATCCCCTGAGCTGTTCTGTGGATAGGCCATGCCAAGAACAGATCCAGGTGTATGCTTTAGCTCCCTCCCTTCTGGAATCTTCTCTCTCCATTTTGGGTTCCAATTTGTCTACTGAGATTGCGAAGCAAGTCTGAGACCTGCTGATGTGCCAAGAACTCTCGCTCTACCTCGAGTGAACACAGAACAGGCTCCCTGCATTCCTCCTTGTTGTAGATCAACCTGTCAATGAAGCCTTCATTTAATACATATTTATCTCACCTTCACTCGCTGTTGTCAGGCAGTGTGCCAGGTGCCAAGGCAGGCATATACATTGCTGTTTCTCATAGGAAAAGACTCAAGTTAGAGAGGTGAGAGAGCTAGTCTAGAAAGTCCCTGCATCAGACATTAAAGCTCTGTCTTCTTGTACTGGCTTAATGGGCTTTCCACATTTCCCAGGCTTAACAACACGGATCTTCGGTGAGAAGTCAAGAGAGGGAGGAAAAGGGTTGCTTCCTTAGTCCATGGTGACCACTGAGGCAGCAGGCCAGAAGGACCCAGGATGGCTTGTGATATATCGGGGAGGACAGCATGGTGCCTGGTGTGCCATGAAGAATTAAGCTCAAGAAGATACTATGGAGCTCCGGAGACTTACCATCAGTGCGAGAGATCAAAGACATGATCAGTGTAAGACATGATCAGTGTGGCAGATTGCACTATCAGAAGGGATCAAAGCAAAGCAAAAGGGCTTGGTTCAGTGCCCTGGGCATCAGCAGCTACCTGGCTGATACTGGGCACAAAGGAAACCATCACAATTTGGGAAGCACGTTAACACCCATCTAGAGTCGCCCCACCCCATCTTATTGTCTATAAACACATTACTCTGCCTGTCAACTGCCAGCTGTTGACGCGCCCCATTTGTTCCCCAGCTGGCCAGCCTCCTATTTCTTTCTGAGTATGTGCATTTGTGTTCAAGGTCATACTTGTGGAAGGCACCCTTGTTTGGGGGGGCACCCTATTTTTTCTGCATGTCGTGCTGGCCTTGCCTTCATTGAAGAGTCATCAGAATGCAGGGGTGGTGATTCTCTGCCCCAGGTCCAGCCTGTGCCATGGTCCAGCCAGGGTCTACCCAAAGCATGGGAGAAGGAGTTTGGATCCGGCTGTCAACTTGTTGCAGGATTTTGGTTAGTTTGCTTCACGTCTCTCACCGTCCTCCTTGTGAAATCAGGCTATTAGTCTGTGTCAGGAGTTGTCACATTCACCTTCTCTGGTGCAAAAGCTTCCAAATCAAATCATAACCCTATAGTAGAGGCCCAGGGAGCACAACTGGATACGCGGAAACAACCAAACAAAGGCAAGAGGAGTGGGACTTCTGCTCAGGGAGAAGGGCCTCAGAGACCACTCTAGAGAGTCCACTCGAGGCTCAGCACCTCTCTTCATTCTTTGCACCAACACTCAGGGCGGGTCTCTGAGGCTCTTCTGTGGGATCCAGTGTGGCATCTACACAGGTCGCCTCCTATAGGTTTCTTAAAGCCCTGATAGTCTGTGATATAGGAGAGTCATTAAATTAAAGTCCCTCACTTATTTATGAAAGATCTCTGACATATATTCTAGAATTTTCCCTCAGAAATTTCCGTGTCTCTTCTGGGACTTCTCTGGGGCTATCCTGTTGGCTTCACAAAGCCATCCAAATTTATCAAGATGTCTCTTTATGAGCAGTTCCAACCCACCTTGCCAGCCTTTTTTTCTGAATCCCCCTCCCTTCCCATCTCCTAACAAGACCATCTTGGGCTGCACATCTTTCTGAACGTGTGTAATCTCAGACCTCTGTGCCTCCACCTATGGTATCATCCCTGTGACCCACCTTGCACACATTCTTCCTATAACTCCTACTCATCCCTTCAAGTTCTAGTTCTGATGCCCCCTTCCTTAAAAGCTTTCATCTATCACTCATACAGGACAGTTAACTTCATCTTTCACCAAGTCCACTGTCCCCTGAGATACATTTCTGTCATAGCACTGAGCACAGTCCACCATAGTTAATTTAGACATGGCTGCTTTCCCCAGAAGATGAAGTGCATCTTAAAGGCAGACTTAACTATGAATGCCCACAGACCTTGATCTTGGAAAATACTCCACACTTCCTTACAAAATGCCAGCGTGGAACAGCAAAGGTGTGCTTGCACGTGGTTGTTTCCCCTGCAGTGCCTGGGCAGCTCTCTCAGAAGCTAGGCCACTCGCTCCCTGCACACAGGGCCCAGAGTTCCTCCTACTGTGAACCCCGTTCTCAGGCGCTCAGCGCTTGCTTTCCCTCACATTCCCTCTAGGAAACTATTTCCTACTGGAAATGGCTTTGCGTGTGTGTCTGTGTGGTGTGCGTGTGTGTGTGTGTGTGTGTGTGTGTGTGTGTGTCTGTGTCTGTGTCTGTGTGTCTGTGTCTGTGTGGCCTCATCCTGAGAAAGAAGAGCTTATAGAGCTTAAAATTAAAACCACTAGGTAAATGTACAGTAGTCCCTGGGCTAAGAGCTTGGTCTAAATTTGGAAGACTTGTCATCCGTGGGAATCAGAGGCCTAGCGCTGAGGAGACTGGTGAGGACCCCGCTGGCATTTCTGGCTGCCGGCCTTCCTTCCCCCCACCTCAGCCCTCAGGGCTCTGCCATCCTCCCTTGGGTAAGCTGTATATTTCCGAGCTTCTTCCTTCTCATCTCTGTCTGCCTCTCCAAGTGGAGAATTCGATTTTCTTCCCCAAGAAAATCAGATTTGACTTAGCTCGATCCAATTTTCCCAATCTTTCTGAAAGAGTAACTGTCTCATAAGGAAGAAAGGGCCAAACTAGGACTTCCCAATACAGAGGGGGCCCAGGGACACAGATGTTCCCCAGTAGCCCTGGAGAGACTTCTATATGCCCTGGGTCCTCAGAGTCCAGGGATGAAGGGAGCACAGGAAGGGTCCTGAGAGGGGACATCTCACCTGTGAGTATTGCTTCTCCACTTCCCATACCTCCCTACCCCCCCCCCCCATACCTGGAAAGCTGTGGAAGAAGCAAGACAATGCTTTCCAGGTCCCTCCCAGCACATCTTGTGAGATAGTGGGACAAAGGGACTCAATACACAACAGGGCATATCAGAGTCCCAGAGGGCTGCATGGTGGCTGATCCTAACTCTCAGCTAGATTGGATTAAGATTTGTCCAGGAGGTCAATGAAGCACATCTCTCTGAGGGTGTTTTGAGAGATCATTAGATCATGAAGGTTGTGAGGTAACAAATGGATTAATTCCTTGGTGGATTCAGAATACATGGCATTATTGAAGGATGGTAAAATGTAGGAGGTGGGGCCTAGGAGGGGGAAGTAGATTCTGGGAGGGGGTGTCCGTGAGGGTGACACATCGCCCTGGCCTCTTTCTGTGTTTCTTCCTTTCTTTGCTTATTGGCCTGCCATGAAATGAACTATGGTGTTCTGCCATACTCTCTCTACCATAATAGGTTAAACCCTTAACACCATGAGTTAAATAAAGCAAGGCCTTTCTCACCTAAGCTGTTCTCTCGGGTATTAAGGTCAAAATGATGGGAAAGCTGACTTGTATCGGCTGTGGGATGCTTTAGACATGACATGTCCCCCTCAAATGCATGGAAGGCTTAGTGTCCAGATGTGGTGCTATTTGGGGGGTGTCATAGGAACTTTAAGAGGTGGGGCCTAATGGGAGGAAGCAGAGCACTGTGGGTGTGCTTTTGAAGGGCATCTTGTCCCTGGTACCTTCTTGTGTCTCCTCTTTCTGCTGGCTACCATCTGATTTACCACTCTTTTCCCATGATTCTCTGCCTCACCTCAGGCTCAGAAGCAATGGATGTAGAAACCATGGACCCAACCTCTGAAATTATGAACCAAAATAAATCTGTCTAGAAGGCTTCTAGAGCAAAGATGCAGCTGTCATCCCGGCGATCACCAGCCACACCTATGGACTGGGATTGCAGGGCCTTCTGAGGGGCTATGGAGCCTCGGAAGAGTCCTGTGAAGGTGACACCTGTGAGCCTTGGTTATCTCATCTGCAGATAACGTGTTAACAGTTATCAGTGGTATGATTATAAAACGCTGCGTGTACTTCTGTTGGGAAGGTTCAGGTCTCGTTGGCCTACCAAGTCAAAAGACTCACACATGGGCACATTCTCTCCAGTAGAATACAGGCTTCTTAGAGGTACAGGGTGGATCTCACAGACCGATGCACTCCTGTTGTTGAGCATTCTGCCATGTCTGGCCATACAGAGCTCCGTGGTGTGTGCCCAGCTGAGCTGAGGTGATGGACATGAGACTGCTTACCCCAGCTGCCCACAGCCATTGGTTTCCTGGCTGAAGTGCTGTGCACACAGGCCCAACAGGAACCTGGAGAACTCTGACTCTTCGTATAGGAGAGGGAGAGAAACAGTTCTGAGTTCCTTTCAGTGGAGCAAAGGAGGTTCAGGTTTAAGAGTAGGGGCAGATCTGGTCTAGCAAGTACCCTAACTCTCTAGGACGAAAGGCTTGGGACCCTCTGGACCTTCTGCTCCCTATAATAACTCCATGGCCTCTCCTCCATCCTCCACTAATTCAAATAGGGCAGGGTTAGTTACTTCCTGAATTGCTTGAGGCACTCTTGTATTTACAGGATGCTGTCTTTATTCAGGGAACCAAAGACAGACAATGACTGTCGGCTTAAAGACTGAGAGGAGAAATAGGCTGTCTGGGCCATGAGCTGTTGAGATATTGGGGGACAGGTGTGGTTACTCGCAGGTGGGGAGTGGGCTGAGACCACGGGAAGCCATCTCCTGCTCTCACCTCATCCCTCTTCCTCCTCTTCTTTCCTCCAGAGAGAGGTACCATGGTTCCTCAGGACTTCCTCCCATCTAGGACTCCACCCAGTCCCTGGCTCTGACCTGAAGACCTGTAGGCCTCACTGCTAACAGAGTCTCTCTAACCAAGCCATTGAGTCCTTAGTCCTTCACATTTGGTCTGTCTACTCTATGTACTATCCAAACTCGGCATGACTTAGGTGCTCACCTTAGCTACTGGTGAGCTGAGCCTTCTGTCCTCACCTCTAGCAGAAGGGCGCTTCCACCCTGAGTGCCGCTGGAATTTTAAGTGAAGCAAAACTACATTGAGTGGGTCAAAAGGGGAACAAGAAAGGAGTGGGCTGTTAGACTATGCCTAACTCTTTCTTGGGAACTAGACTTCCAGGAACACAAGAGTTATGCTTTACTGACAAATCTTTTTACAAGAAAGAGAAGTGATGTGATACATTGTAGAAAGAGAGAACAGCTCGAAGGATTAAAAGTGTCTACAGGAGCTAAGGTATAGCTTAGTAGTAGAACACTCGCCTTCTATGCACAGGGCCCTGCGTTTGATCCCTCACTCCTGGGCCGTGAAACGTGTCAGCAGAGGTCCTTTTAGGGACATAATGCAAGAGAATCAGAAGTTGAAATTGGGGCCATTCTACCCAATCAACCTCAGCCAGAGCGTCACAGTGCCACATGAGGGAATTGATGGGTCAATAGGTGTTTCTTCCATGTCATCAGGTAATGATTAGCCTTAATGTGCAAGGGGATCATCCAGGTAAACAATGAGGCTGACACGGGGCAGGAGCCAGCACCCTAGTGGTTTGGTGCTGAGTGCAGAAGATGGGCTGTCAGGAAACCCACAGGTGGGAGGTTAGGAGTCCTCTGTGGACGCTTACAGGGTCCACAACACTTACTGCCTTGGGCGGGGGAAATGGTGGCTATCCAGGCCCCGGAGCATACGCATTCTATTTTTATGAGCTTCAGAGGTCCTTGTAACCAGAGGCTCAAAGGAGAGTGGCCCGGCAGTCCCTAGTCATGGCTGAGTGTCACTCGCAGCACAGTATGTTTTTCTGGTGGTTTTAACCTTTTCAAGTCCTTCATGAACCCATCTGCCCCAAAGCATTTCTTCAACTGATCCTGTTTCCTTCCTCTTCCTTTCCCATCCCCTTCCCTTTGCATTTCTGCAAGATTTACATAGATTCTTCTAGAAGCTATCTTCTGCTTCTTCTCTCTGATTACCTCCTTGTGGCTTTTATTTCTCCTGAGGTACCTATGCCAGTCTGCCTTCCTTTCCTCAGACCCCTCAGCCCTCTCCCTCCTCATCTATCCTCCAGAGGGTGGCAGCGTCATCCTCCAAGAACTTCCTCCCACCTGGGCTTCACCCAGTCCTTGGCTCTGACCTGCAGACCTATAGGCCCCACTGCCAACAGAGTCCCTCCTCCAGGGCCTGAACTATTGAGTCATTTGTCTTCAGGTTTGGTGTGCCTCTGCTTCCTACCACCCAAACTCTGCAGCATGCCTTAGGTGCTCACCGAAAACCAGGGGCTGCCTCAGCCTCCTCTCTTCAGCCTAACTCCCGAACTTGCCCTCGGTCTATCCTCACCTGAGTGGCTGCTCTAGAATCAGGCTGGTGGAGGTCACAGATGCTGCAGAACATCCCAAGCCCCAGCTGTTCCAAGTGCCAAGAGTGCCCAGATAAAGGAGAGATGGCCTAGCGGTTAAGAGCGCCAACCACTCTTGCAGAGGACCCGGGTTCGGTCCCCAGCACCCACATGGTGGCCGAGAGCCGTCTGAGACTCCAATTCCAGGAGAACTCCAGTTCCAGGGGAGTCCGACACCCTCTTCTGACCTCCGCGGCGTTGCACGTCACGGGTGCACAGACTTGCATGCAGACAATACATTCATACACATACAGAACTAAATAAAATTAATAAAAAAAAATTTTTTTTAATTATTTGTGGGGCTGGAGAGATGGCCTAGCGGTTAAGAGCACCAACTGCTCTTGCAGAGGACCCAGGTTCGATCCCCAGCACCTACATGGCGGCTGAGAACCGNATGCAAGAGAATCAGAAGTTGAAATTGGGGCCATTCTACCCAATCAACCTCAGCCAGAGCGTCACAGTGCCACATGAGGGAATTGATGGGTCAATAGGTGTTTCTTCCATGTCATCAGGTAATGATTAGCCTTAATGTGCAAGGGGATCATCCAGGTAAACAATGAGGCTGACACGGGGCAGGAGCCAGCACCCTAGTGGTTTGGTGCTGAGTGCAGAAGATGGGCTGTCAGGAAACCCACAGGTGGGAGGTTAGGAGTCCTCTGTGGACGCTTACAGGGTCCACAACACTGCCTTGGGCGGGGGAAATGGTGGCTATCCAGGCCCCGGAGCATACGCATTCTATTTTTATGAGCTTCAGAGGTCCTTGTAACCAGAGGCTCAAAGGAGAGTGGCCCGGCAGTCCCTAGTCATGGCTGAGTGTCACTCGCAGCACAGTATGTTTTTCTGGTGGTTTTAACCTTTTCAAGTCCTTCATGAACCCATCTAGGACTCGCCCCAAAGCATTCTTCAACTGATCCTGTTTCCTTCCTCTCCTTTCCCAATTCCCCGTCCCTTTGCATTTCTGCAAGATTTACATAGATTCTTCAGAAGCGTATATCTGGCTTCTTCTCTCTCTGATTCCTCCTTTTGGGCTTTTATTTTCTCCTGAGGTACCTAGGCCAGTCTGCCTTCCTTTCCTCAGACCCCTCAGCCCTCTCCCTCCTCTCTATCCTCCAGAGGGTGGCAGCGTCATCCTCCAAGAACTTCCTCCCACCTGGGCTTCACCCAGTCCTTGGCTCTGACCTGCAGACCTATAGGCCCCACTGCCAACAGAGTCCCTCCTCCAGGGCCTGAACTATTGAGTCATTTGTCTTCAGGTTTGGTGTGACCTCTGCTTCCTACCACCCAAACTCTGCAGCATGCCTTAGGTGCTCACCGAAAACCAGGGGCTGCCTCAGCCTCCTCTCTTCAGCCTAACTCCCGAACTTGCCCTCGGTCTATCCTCACCTGAGTGGCTGCTCTAGAATCAGGCTGGTGGAGGTCACAGATGCTGCAGAACATCCCAAGCCCCAGCTGTTCCAAGTGCCAAGAGTGCCCAGATAGGAGAAGATGGCCAGCGGGTTAAGAGGCGCCAACCCACTCTTGAGAGGACCCGGGTGGTCGGTCCCCAGCATCCCACATGGTGGCCGAGAGCCGTCTGAGACTCCAATTCCCAGGAGAACTCCATTCCAGGGGAGTTCGCGACACCCCTCGTCTGACCTCCGCGGCGTGCACGTCACGGTGCACAGACTTGCATACAGACGAATACATTCATACCATACGGAAATAAATAAAATTAAAAAAAACAAAAAAGAGTTTGTTGGCGTCAAACTGGTCTCTCTGACATCAGATGCCCCTTAAGCATTTCATTCATGCCGGCTGAGGAGAATTCTTTTTTTTTTTTTTTCTTTTTTTTGGTCTTTTTGAGGCAGGGTCTCCCTGTAGCCCCAGGGTGACCTGGAACTTGCTCTGTAGACCAGGCTGGCCTTGAACTCACAGAGATTTGCCTGCCTCTGCTCCCAAGTGCTAGGATTAAAGGCGTACACCACCACACCTGGTGAGAATTCTTATTCTACAAACTAATTGGCCCACGCTGTCAGATTTTCGGCATTGTTTACCAAACTCCATGTTGAGGCCCTTCTTACCTTCCCAGCCCCACCTCCACTTCTCCTCTGACTCCATGCTCCTGCAAGACCAGGCAATACTCAAGTCTCTTTGTGAATCATGCTCTTGGATGCCTCTTGGTCCTTTCCAAAGTTGCGAACGACCCCATCTTAGGGCCTACCACACTGTGGCCATGGTTGGTTTCTTTCTAGTCTAATCTTTCAAGACTCAGCCCACTATCACTGCCCTTGCAAAGGCTTCTCTATGCTGTGCTTCCTTCACACCCTGTCTGCCTTTGCTTGTCTGCTCCTCTCATTCCTGCAATCTCCTTGAGGTCACACATGCATGGTATTTATCTTTACAGACCCAGGGAGTAGCTTTGACAACGTTGACTCTTTTTGTTGCTGGAAGGACCAGATTAGGCTTAGGTCTTTGGCCTCCCATGTATACCCTCTTACCCAGACCTGAGGCACAAAGAAGCCACGATGGGATCTGGAGCAACTTGACCCTCCGGCTCCCCATTAGATGAGAACAAGGGGCTCATGATGCTTGGCTCTGTTGCCTCCTTAAGTGCTTCCATTTATTCACAAGCTGAAAGAAAAGAGCCTGGCCCCCCCAACATATGCAGGATCAAAAACCAGAGAACAAAAAGGATTGTGAAAGAAAGAACTGGAAACACTAGCCACTTTGATGTAGGCAAGTCTTTGAGGAAGCAACAGTAGGACGGTGCCCCCAGCAGTGAGGAGAAGCAGCTGCCAGAAGGTGAGAGAAATCAGTGAAGGCAGGGAGGGTGCTGCTAGCTGCTCTGTGGGGCTTCTGGCGGGCACAGTGGTTGGTGTGGGGGGTCTCATTAATCTCCCCTCCTTGATGCCCAGCCTCGGGCCTTCACAATCTGCTCCATTAGGAGATTTAGGATTCCTACAGGAATGGCAATTTGAGCTGAGATTTGAGAAGGAGGATTATAAGTAATGGTTAGAATAACAGTTATTAGTAGGAAAGTATCAGCAATATGAAACTTTCATTTGTTTCTATAATGTGTAACAAGTGAGTGTACTGAGCTTTGGAATATAGGAATGCCCAAACACTGTCCATGAAATAGCCATACATCCTCACGAGGTCTCCTGAGCAAACAGTGTTGGATGGCCAGACAGATGTGTGTTCACATCTCTCAAGTGCTCTGGTCAATAGACTAAGCAACATCTACTAAACAAGTTGGGACTAACCAGCTTCATAGTAGCGAATCGAGGATACTCACTGACCAAGAAGGCCATAGCCTGTCGCTAGAGACAAGGAGGCCACGAGAGTGCACATTTTCCTTGAATTACTGCTCTGTACTGACCTGGGCAGCCCAAGCTTGAGCCAGCATCATCTTCATGCTGGAACTAGCTAGAGGAAGACAGAGGAAGAGGAGAGGAGGGGGGCACATTAAGAAAAGTGTCCTTTTAATGCTGGGCTAGAGCACTGTCCTCAGGGAGCTGTGGAACAGACAGATACAATGGCCCAGGCTTATTGTACTCAGAAACCAAGTGTATCAGAAAGCAGCAGGAGGCTGGACCCTACCTTAAGGAACAGGGCTTCAGAGTCTTGTTTCAGACTTCTGGGTGTGTGTCTACCCACTGCCCTCAGATGTTGCGTGGCTTTTGGCATACTGCCGTGGCCGAGGATGG